>JBAMBP010001806.1:0-11368 GCA_037044515.1 Phortica magna
GCTCTTGCTTTCGCTCTTGCCTTCTCTCTCCCTCTCCCTCTTCCTCTCCCTCTTCCTCTCCCTCTTCCTCTTCCTCTTCCTCTCCCTCTCCCTCTCCCTCTTCCTCTTCCTCTTCCTCTCCCTCTTCCTCTCCCTCTCCCTCTCCCTCTCCCTCTCCCTCTCCCTCTCCCTTTCTCCTCTCATCCCACATTACATATCTTTGTTGCTCTAGTGGATTTTTTCTATTTAATAATTCCACTTTTCTTTTGATCTATTTTGTCTTTGCTATGAGTACCCGTATGTTACGCCACAATTCTGTCATTCTTTGTTTGTTGACAAACTGATCATGCGCTGCTCATTTAGTTTACTACTTTCTTCTCGTAAAAAACTGCTCTGCTTCGCCCCTACTATCACTGCTTCCGTCCGGGATGCTCATTGTTGCTTTCCCGAGCACGGAATGCGAGATATGTAGTCTGTAGCTATCACCATCAAAAACCACTTTGCTTGTCTACACCTCAATTCATATATATTCCATCCGTCACTGGACACCTCGTACATTATATTTAATATGCATGTCTGCGCATTTATCTACAACAACAAGAATATTAATTCATAAAGGATTCGGTATTGGGCACTTCAATGCTAGTGGCTCTAATTGTGTGTGTGTGTGCGTGGGGGGGGGGGGGGTTCCACGAATGATGTTGAAACTCTTCCCTCTTCCCTCTCCCTGATTCCCTTGCTGCTATGGTCGCGGCTGATTGGATTTTTATTATTTATTATTATTATTTTTTTTTTACTATTGTGGTCGCATAGGATGTCTGGACTGACTGATACACACTTCTTCTCGCTCCACTTTTCATTGAACAGTCTCACCTCATAGATTCACAGAGCCTCTTTTTCTTGTAGCGCTTTGACAACTTGAACTTTTCTTCTCACTATCACCACAGAAACGACAGTTGTGAAGAATACAGCTAGCTCGACTTTGCCCCTTTTTGTTTTTCGTGTTCTTTATCTTCAGATGAGCCAGGATGACCGACTCCGGCAGGGTCCCGACAGATACGGGAGACCGATTCAGATGACGCACCGCTGACGGGGGTGCCGCAGACTATACAGTTGCTGCCAGAAGGAGGTTCGCGGCGGAAGAGTCGCATCAGGGGGGCCGGGATGTCCGTAACCTGACGGGCAGGACATCTGCACCCTGCCGCCGGACGTGGACTTCTCAGGTAATGACAGACCACTACGGACATATCTTCTGTGTACACAGGGCGGTCGTCCTGGTGGGCACACCTTCTCGTTTTATCGTCGTCGACAACTTTCTATTCGTAGAGCGTTTGTAGAAGGATCGCTAATGAATGTACAAGACCGTTTACTTCCTCCTCCTCCTCCTCCTCCTCCTCTTCCTCCCCAGATTCCTGTCGAGTTCGGTTAGCACAGACAATAATTACTTTATTTTTATTTATTTATTTTAATTATTCATTATTTTACATGCTACGATTCATATATTTCCGATTCATCGGTCATTTCTTTTCTATTACGATCCGTATTTGGTTTATTATTTTCAACTTCTTTTTACATTGTTAGGTTTCTTCTATTACGATCCGTATTTGATTTCAACCATTTTTTCTCTCCCTCCACTCTGTTCGGTTATGTCTTGTCAAGATCTTGGTAATCTGATCATTATTTCTGTTGGCCAAATGCTTATTTTCTTCGTTTCATTCTTTGTTTGAATGCATGGCCAAAGAAACACCCGCCCTCCATTCCCCCAGCGCTGCGCTTCCTGCCGGGGACGCTCGTTGATGTTTTAGGGATGATGGAGTGCGGCACAAACAAGTCCCTCACTTCTTCATTCGTTATCTTGCGGAACATCACAGATATCTATGTCAAGTCATAATCTTCTTTATCACTCCTGTGTTAGCCCCTTGTGTGGCTCTGGATTTGATCTTGTTTCTACGTTTTCGTTCCCCCTTGCGTCGAACTTCTTCTTTCTTTTACCCCCCCCCCTCCAGTTGAAGTAATAAATATTCTGTGAAAACGTGGAGGTCCCCCGTCAGTAAACACTGTAGGCTCTTCCTCTCTCTTCCCCCGTTCAACTCACATGCAGGATCAGTCACCGGACAATTTGCGACCGATTCCGGGGGCGGTGTGCGTAGAGGTGCGAGATCACACCAATTCCAGGGGACACGAGCGGGAACAGACTGGGCTTCCCTGACGACCGGATGACGTTGCTGCGGGTAGGCCCGCTGACGGGTCTCTTCGTGCTATTTCAAAGCGTCACGCAATGATCGGTTCAAAGAGGTTGCGGCTTTGCAGAATGTGTTCAAAGCGTATGCTCACCGTCCTGCTGCTGGTGGCTGTCACTTCGGTCCTCGTGACACTGCTGATACTTTTTTGGCCGGCGACTCAAGGACCGTCCGTCGAGCTCATGAAGGACTCCCGACAGTCTCCCAAAAACTATAACCACAGTGCCCCTACCGCCGCAACGCTAACGCTCGGGACGGCATTCGCTGAGGCGGTGAAAGACCTCACACGGAGCCCTGACAGCGGGGGAGCCCGCAGGGCGGCCGAGGCTGTCGAAGCGTTTCTCGATAGCGGGGGGACGTCCTCGGCGGGAGCCCCAACGATGCGGGTGCCGACCGCGGCTCTCCATAACGGAGCATCGCGTTCCGGGGTTTCTTCGTCGGAGCCAGCTGGTGCGCGTGCTGGGCCCCCGGGTTGCGCAGACGCTGTATCGTGCACAATCCCCAGAACGGCAAGCAGGGACGACTCCCTTGCCTACAAGCACTGGCTGTCGCTGCTCATATGTGAGGGGCGACTGGGTGCACCACAGCTGCAGCTCTTATCAAAGACAGTTACGACACTGTCGCCGCGGTGCTAGACACCACACAGTCGGTGTTTTCGGAGTTCTTCACATCGACGGTGACTGACCCGGAGTTGATCCGCCGAGTACTCGGAAACGTTTCACGACACCGGAAACACTGAAATGACAACATCAAGAATATCTTCGTTGTCGCTGCGCGGCACTCGTTCGAGCAGTCGATGCGGAGGACCATACGAGAGAGCGTGTCTATCCTGCGCACCATGTGCCGCAGCGCCAACCTGCTTCTCAACGCCGAGCTCAAACGCTTCGCCTCGGCGCACCTCAAGGCGGACGAAGAGAACCGCGGGAACAACGCTGCTTGGGCGGTGGCCAGCTACCTGCGTAACCACCAGAACCGCAACGTACTCTCCAACGAGCTGTGGGTGGAGCTGCTGCTGGCGCACGTGGCCGCGAGCGGCGGCAGACGACGGCGGGGCGCAGGGACGCTCCTTGCGTAGGGAGCCGACTCTACAAGGCGCTGTCGTATCTTGTGCTCCACAGGATCTCCAGCAGACGCCGCTCACAGAAGCGGTTGCGACGGCGCCGGACAGCAGACAGCAGCAACTCGCGCTTCTCTTTGATGGCTCTTCGCGGGCGCGTCTGGACGCCGTCTAGCAGACGCGCGCAACGACTCTTTTACGAAGGACGGCCTGCCGACGCCAGCAGCGACACGCGACGCGCTGGTGCTCACCACTGCCCTGCGCGACCCCGACGACTACTTCACTCTGCGCAACTCCTTCTTCCTCACGTCCGCGCCGCCGACCTTCACCTCGTGCCACTTCCACTACCGCACCGACGAGGGCAGCGAGAGCGGACGCTTCCTGTGCAACGAGGAGTACCTGGTGCACACGCGACACCGGGGCGGACGCCAGTGACCTTTCCCAGCGACGCCTTCAACGTGTCGGTGATTTCGGCCGGAAGTAACAACAATTACGGCTGGGAGGGCGGTCTTCTCACATTCTTTCAGCAACACGAGCGGCCGTGACCACAGTGTCGAACAAGCTCTTCATCCTCGATTGCACCCTGAGGGGCGGATTCACCGCGCCCAAGTACTTGAAGGACTACTGCTGACCGCGGGAGGTACACAATTGGAGCTCCTTCCGCTGTGTCTGGGCGTGGGGATGAACAACTACGCCGAGCTCGCCCCTGTCGCCGGCGCGCCGGCTACAATTGCAACTGACAATCCAAGGGTCAACCTCGTCCGCTGCGCAAGTTCAACTTCATCTCCGTGGCGGATGTGCTCCGCAGGACACAGGTGAACAGCGTCGTCCGGCTCGCGACTCGCCTGATCATATTCAAGATGGATATTGAGGGATGACGACTACCGCTCCTTGGACAACTGGATCACGCAGCACCATTACACAGAGACATGCCTGCAGGTGTCAAAAATGCCGTTGACCGGTGATAGCACTTCCGAGACTCTCCTCCGTGCCGCCGAAGCCGCACGTTCTCATGGCGGAGTGGCACTCTGAGTTCAAGTACACTGACCCGTACCAGGGCTCAACCAGGCCCGGCTGTACGTGTCACCCAGCCATTCGTACCGACGAAGACTGGAGGCACGTCCAGCGACATCGCGGACAAGCAACGCGAGCTGATGCTCTCCCTGCTGCTTTACTATCGCAACAGCGTACGTATCCGAGGGTTTGGCTATCTATACACCACACGTGGAGAACAACCCGCAGACGATCGATTTGTGCCGAGGCGGTGTACAGCAGTGTCAGCTACTATGTTCGCAGCGAACGGTTCATTGCCCTCCAGAATCTCGCACGCGACGCTCGGCATTTTCAGCTACCGCTCATACCTGCTCGGAACATTGGCGATCGCGAGAAGAAGCGCAACCGCGACAGAGCTTTGCCGATTTTTTGGATGAAAAGACGCGCAGCACTCTCGGCGACAACTATTTCGGTCTCCTCACCATTGAGCAGGCAACACCAGACGGCAAGGTGGCGTCACACCACTACGACGGACGATCGACACTCAACGGCTTTCACCTGCTCATTCTGCAGGAGCTCGCGGCCGCGCTCACCAGGCTGCTACTCGCCGCGTCGCGCTCTGACACCGCTCTCCAGGAACTCTTCGCTTCTCTTGTCGCGGCTCGTCTGCGGACAATGGGCACCGTTGACGCGGCCGAGGCCGTGCTGCGCCTGGAGCGCTTTTCGCTTGCGGTGGAGAAGGTCGTGAAGACGCTGGGCATGGTGACCAGCGCATTCCTGCAGCTGGTGTTCAGCGTCTTCGACCCGACGCGAGATGCTGCTCTACAGCAAGCTAATGCAGCTGTACAATGAACAGAACGAAGGCGACCATACGGCACCACGCGACGCACTTTGACCCGCTGTTCATGCTGCTGCGAGCAGCATGTCAGAGCGGTTGGATGTCAGAGGACAACAACTGAGGCGATCAACAGCATCGACGCACGATTTGGTGAACATCGATCACGGTGTTCCGCAAACGCGTGCAGAGGGTTGCCCGACGCCCGGGCGCAGTTCGTGGTGCCGCGCAAGTATTCCCCACAGTACACACTGCGAAGCCAAAACAGGAATAGTTTCATCAGAGAATTCGCTGACTTATGAAAACGATGGGAAAGCCTTCCTTCCTGTTGACGTTCCCCATCACGTGCCACAGCGTTCTACCCTTCATCACACACAGTGACGCGCCACGGTGCGGCCACGATACAGCAGGTGGAGGCTGCTACCACTCCTAGCGACATCAACCGCGGCGACTGACGGCGTCGGGCGCGACGACACGGTCGTGGAGATGTGCAACGGGGATCACCTTCTCTTCTCACAACCGTCGTTGGCGTGTCAGGCGCCTGCTTACCTCCCATTGTTAGCGTGTTTCAAACCGAGTGCCGCCATCGCCCTAACGACCGCGTGTGCTGCGCCAGCGCGTGCCACTGCTCGAGCGCTGAGACTTCTCCGGCATTTGACTATGTCGCGGTGCCTTTTGACGGTCTGCCGAATCGCGAGCGCGGCCGCCGCACGTGTCGCACGTGCTATTTGCACGCTGGCTAGATGCGTGCCGCGGGGAGTGCCAGCGGGAGGAAGGAGGATACGTACCGCTTTTCGGCGCTGACGCTCAACTTGGCCGACACGGACAGCGAAGAGGCTGTATTCGAGATCACTCCTGAATCTGCTTCAGGCCCAAGGCGCTTACCAACGAGACCTCTCCTGTCTGTGAGGGGATGGAGCGATGGCATTTACCTTTTCCCTGTTGTGCAGTTCAACATGAACTTCAAGAACGCTGCTGGCGTATCGGGGAAGAATGAGACCAGCCATTTGCGCAGCACGCGAAGAAAATGCTTCAGCATGGTTTCTGCGGGGTATCTGCCTTACCATAGTGCCGCGCTGCAAATATTCACACGCCAGCAGACACACTTTGTCCACTACCGCTTTTTTATCGAAAGCGAAACGGACAGTGTTGCTTGAAGGAGTGTGAAGTGTTTTGGCACCAGGTCAGTTTTTCAGCTGTAGTCCCGTTTCAGTCAACATGTTCCCTATATTTTTCGATAATCATGATCCTGATAACCATAATTAACGACGGCATATCCTGGTATGCCTGCTGAGCGTCTGGAACGCTCCGAAAACAATATAATAATAATAATAATAATATGATATATATGTATTTTGTTTCTGGTAGGTTTTGTTCTTAGGTGTCTGTGGTGCCGTGCTTTCGTACTTTGACAATTTGGGGTTTTCAACAGTGCTCCCATAGTCCCCCTTCCACCCATTTCTTCATTCTTCTACTAGTATTGTGTATTCTGGTTCTTGTACTCTTAGCGTCGTTCTCAAGTTACTACTGGTAGTCAAGCAACATATACAGAGCTTTCTTGTCCCACTTTGCGGTGGTTGAAAAACACAAGGTACGACAGACCGCGCACACCCTGACTCTTCTACGATTTCAACTTCGGCATTGTTTGTGACGACCCACACTTTCATCCCCGCTCACTTTTCTGACTCATCACAATGCAAGGCGCAGTCAACGACGACCCGACTGACCCGTGGAGGTGTAATAAAGAGACGGACCCGGATGATGTGCCGCTGGAGGTGCTGCCGCGCGCTGTGCAGTTGATGTCTGCGGCCAACAGCGTCGAGGAGTGGCGGCAGGGGCTGCTCGTCGTCGGCAAGCTGGTGATTAATCACACTGACGAGGTGGTGGCCAGTGGCGCCGTGCCGCATCTGGTGCGGTTCCTCACGCTGGGCGAACACCCGGAGCTGCAGGCCGAGGCTGCTGTTACAGTTGAGAGCATTGCTGGTGGTGACGGCGGCGCCTCCCGCGAGATTGTGGAGTGTGGTGGAGCTGTTCCAATAGTAGCGCTGCTGCAGAGCCCGGTGGATAGCTGCCGTGAGCGGGGTGCCCACGCGGTGGGGTGCATCAGCTTCGGCGGAGAGTGGTGCCGTGACGCCTGCGTGGCTGCCGGCGCCATCCCCGGACTCGCGGGGTGCCTGGGGGCGGCGGATCAGCCGCCCGGAGTTTTGTGCAGCAGTATTTACGCGGTGAAAAATGTATGTTCCTGTGAGCCGCACCCCCCGGCCGAGAGTTTGTCCCCGCTGCTGCCTCACCTGGTGTGTCTCACTGGGCACACCGATGCGCAGGTCGGCGAGGTCGCTGGCCACTGTCTCGATGCGCTCTCTGCCTACACAGCAGAGTACCGCGACGCGCTTGTCGCGGCCGGTGTGATACAGGCGCTGGTGCCCATGCTCTCCAGTCCCAGTGAAGATCCTGTTGTACACGCCCTGTCCATTGTGCGGCAACTGGCGTCCGGCACTGTTGCGCATGTGCAAGAAGTCGTCAACGCTGGCGTTCTGAGTTTTTTTTCAGGCCTACTACACAGGAGGGAGGTAAAACTCCGTAAGGAAACCTGCGTTACAGTTTCCTTTCTCGCCATGGAGGAAAACGGGTCGTTTCGAGATGTTTTCATGCAGCAGAACGTGTATGCAGCAGTGCTTGATTGCTGCCGCGACACCTTCGGAGATGTGCGAAAAGAGGCTGTACGTGCTATCAGAAACATGTCCTGTTGCGGCGAGCACCGCCACCGAGTCTACTTGGTCGATATCGGAGTCACAGCGCAGCTCTGCGAGATGTTGAGTACGCACGAGTCGAAGTTTCTTATACCAGTCATGGACGCTCTCTTTTGTCTGCTAGAGCACGGCGCGGAGGAGCTAATGCAGGCCCACACACCGACCAACGAGGTCGCCGACGCGGTGCGCGAGTGTGACGGCGTGGCGCGCATTAGAGAGCTGCGCGAGTGCGACGACAGAAGGATTCGCGCATATGCCGGGGATATGTTGGAGGGTTTTTTCGTGGAGGACGTTGGTGACTCCAAGGATTTGAGCGCCAGGCGTCAGAATGGCGAGGCTGGCGATGATTGCGATACCTAAGCGTGTCCTTTACGGCTGGGGAGACGTTTCCGGTAACTTTTGTGCGAACCGACGGGGCGGTGGACTGTACACGACCGCCGTTATCCCTCCGCTGTGCGAGCGTCGGGTCACGCTGATTTTTGTTTCATTCCGATGTCCGCACTATCTTTTACATATAGGGAGTGTGTGCCGGTATATCCCTTTTCATTTTGAATCTCAAGACCTTTGCTGTTCGCGTGGAGTGCTTGACCACTTATCAGGAGATCGGGAATGCGTGCAAAATTGCATAAAATACGTAGTGCATCGGTAAGTGTTCTTTTACTTCGGTGCACCTCTGTTGTTGTGGTCTTATTATCACCCGCTCCCCCCAACAGTTTTTATCCTTCAACACTCTTCCTCTGTCTCTTCCCACTTCCCTTCGACTGCTCGGTAGTTCCCCCCCCCCCCTCTTTTTCCCCTCCTTTCTTTTTCCCTCCTTTCTCCCACTTTTTTTTTCATTTTCCTCCTTTCCTCCTTTTCTCCTTTTCTTCTCCGTTCTCCGCCTTTTCCAGCATCAATCTTGTCTTCGCTTTTCCCGCTTCATTTCATAGTGAAAAGACAAGAATTCTGGAAACGCCGCGAAGCCTTAAATTATAACACACGGTGCCGTGAGCTGACTATCAAACTCACTGTCAACGTCGCACACGGCCTATCACTAGTAAAAAAATAATAATACAAATAATAACAGAGGGTCTCCAACAACGAGGCGACACCCATAATAAAAAGTTCCCGCGGAGAAGCTAGCGAAGTAACGCACAAACCGAAACAACAAGAACAGAAGGACATCAAATAAAACGCAAAGTTCATTTTCCGTTTCGCGTTGTCGTAAGCGTCTTCACCGCAGTTATTGCTTCCCGTTTGGACACAACTGAAAAAGTAAATAAATAAATAAATAACAACACAGCAGACACGTGTAAAAGCTGCCAATCCTCCAGTACACTCGCTCTCCTCATCTGTGACTCGACGGAAGAAATTGGTACGCCCACGAGCTGAGACTCTGAAATAACAGCCGAAACGCTGGAGTATATAGCCTCTATTGACCTTTTCCACGGAAAAGAAAAATCAGCTCGGAGAAATTCACTCACGAAGAAAAAATGAAATTTTTACAACACATGCAAGGTACTTGCTTCATTGCTGTTTGTATCCTCCTGCTGTCTGTTCTATGCACGCACGAAGCGCCCCTATTCGCCTTAGCGGCAACAGCATCAGCGATTTTTCCCTCGAATACTTAATTACAAGGACCAGTTACACTGAAGACCAGGTGAGCAGTGCCTTTAAGGGGCTTTTTTACTTTTCCCCGGCCTGGGTTTTTGCATATTGTGCCAGCAAGGGCCAAAAGCTTTTCGTTCCGAACACTCAGGCCCAACTTGACCTGCTGACCGCATATTGGTGCAGTGTACCCTATGATCCTTATTATCTCACCGTCGGTGTACGCTCCGAGTTTGACAACTGGGATGCGAGTACAGGAAGCCTTGTGTTCCGCCTTGTTGACTACACAAACTTTACTTCTGTTCAACATGCAACCGGTGCCGCCTTTTATCGTGTAAAAGGGAGCGGAACAGTCATACCACCGTACAAAATAAACTGGAGGGCGAAGTTTCCGGCTAAGAGAGCTTTGTCGACCGATTGCAATAGTGTATTTATCTATGCGAGGGCCGCCCATGTGGTTACCGGGTCGGAAGATATAGTTCGGATGGTAGTATTATTCCCACTGAGTGGATAAATTGGCCCTACGAAGGCGATTACGGCATGGTGATCTGTGAGTCGCCTGGTCTTGTCACCGGCGTTACAAAAAAGTATCTATAGAAATCACCTCCCTCAGGAGTCGCCTCGCTCACCAAGTACTTGCCCAACCTCCAAAATATCTGCGGGGCGTACGGCATGCGTATGGCCCAACCAGCTAATGCTATGGAGGACTACGAGATGAACGGGCAGTTTGGTGTGACACTAACTAGCCTGTCTAACTACCTAGGCATAAGCTACAACAGCGGGACAGGCAATTGGCAGCGACATGACTGCAACGAAGAGCCTACAGGTGGTGTGACCAGGAAAGGACAATACACGAGTGGTGCTAATACCGGATGCAGAACTTTGCCTGCCGGAACGTTTCCCAATTACCAAAATTTTTTCGTAGATCAGTATAACTTTGTTTTCCCTTCCTCAGCCACTACGAATCGATGCTGCTGTCCGGAACGTGGTTTCCAACAAACCTTGCTGCCGGTGCTTTCACAGCCGTTTGCCAGACTTTAGAGGCTGGCGAGTGCAGTGGGCCCACCACAAAGGTCACCATCTACCCCAACACCTACAGCATCGCGGCCACCCTGCTGCGCCGACGCTGTGACATGCTGAAGAGTGAGCTGCCCCGCGTGACGACACTTGAAATGAAGAACGAAGTACACCGCAAAGGGTTTAAATATCTGCTGGACGGCGGATTTTCTGCCGCCAACTACAACATCCTCATCGCCGGTAGCTACGGGTCCACACAGTACCCGTACAGCACCAGCAGCGGCAAGTGGACAGCTGGACGGTGCTGATGCCAGCGTCGTGCTGGGTACCGGGATCACCGCGACGAACCGCCCGTCCAGCGTCTTGACCAACTGGATCAACACTCCGTCGAGCACCGCTGTCACCAACATTTACCTCAGTGAAAGTTTCAGCGCTCCTGGGTGGGTAAACGTCGCGCAGACGTCAACCACCGGCGCTTCTCGTCGCTTGCGTCCCGCTGTCTGACCTGGACGGCCCCCACGCTCGAGCGTCGTCTTCAAAAAGCCGCCGGTCACCGGAATCGCCGCCGGGGCCCTGACGAATCTGTGCCTGCTGACCAGCGGGTTCGCCCCTGTCGCCCTGTCCTCGGAGGCCGCGCAGCGCTCCGCCGAGCTGGCGGTGCTCACCGACCTGTACGCCACCACTCCCACCCTCACGACGAGCGACGTCATCCTGACCAACAGCCGCTACACCGCCGACACGTACCCCTACAGCCTGACGACCGGGTACTGGGTCCACGGGGACACCAACACGACCGTTCATGACGGGCTACGACTACGGCAGCGTCACGAAAGCCAGCACCGGGTACACCAACTGGCAGCTCAATTCGTATCCCGCGAAGACCCTCGACTCTACTTCGAGCCAGCCGAGC
>JBAMBP010001807.1:0-11998 GCA_037044515.1 Phortica magna
AAACGGAGGGAAAACGGAGGGAAAACGGCTGAAAAACGGTGGAAAAACGGAGGGAAAATGGTGGAAAAACGGAGGGAAAACGGCTGAAAATCGGTGGAAAAACGGATGGAAAATGGCGGAAAAAAGGCGGGAAAAACAGCGGAAAAACGGTAGAAAAACGGCGGAAAAACGGAGGGAAAACGGCGGAAAAACGGCTGAAAAACGGTGGAAAAACGGTGGGAAAACGGCGGAAAAACGGAGGGAAAACGGCGGAAAAACGGTGGGAAAACGGTGGAAAAACGGAGGGAAAACGGAGGGAAAACGGCTGAAAAACGGCGGAAAAACGGAGGGAAAACGGTGGAAAAACGGAGGGAAAACGGCTGAAAATCGGTGGAAAAACGGAGGGAAAACGGCGGAAAAACGGAGGAAAACGGAGGGAAAACGGCTGAAAAACGGCGGAAAAACGGAGGGACAACGGTGGAAAAACGGCGGAAAAACGGAGGGAAAACGGCTGAAAAACGGAGGGAAAACGGCGGAAAAACGGAGGGAAAACGGTGGAAAAACGGAGGGAAAACGGAGGAAAAACGGCTGAAAAACGGTGGAAAAACGGAGGGAAAACGGTGGAAAAACGGAGGGAAAACGGCGGAAAAACGGTGGGAAAACGGTGGAAAAACGGAGGGAAAACGGTGGAAAAACGGAGGGAAAACGGCGGAAAAACGGAGGGAAAACGGTGGAAAAACGGTGGAAAAACGGCGGAAAAACGGAGGGAAAACGGCTGGAAAAACGGCGGAAAAACGGAGGGAAAACGGCGGAAAAACGGAGGGAAAACGGAGGGAAAACGGCTGGAAAAACGGAGGGAAAACGGTGGAAAAACGGAGGGAAAACGGAGGGAAAACGGCGGGAAAACGGCGGAAAAACGGAGGGAAAACGGTGGAAAAACGGCGGAAAAACGGAGGGAAAACGGCGGAAAAACGGATGGAAAAACGGAGGGAAAACGGCGGAAAAACGGTGGGAAAACGGTGGAAAAACGGAGGGAAAACGGAGGGAAAACGGCTGAAAAACGGTGGAAAAACGGAGGGAAAACGGCGGAAAAACGGAGGGAAAACGGGGGAAAACGGTGGAAAAACGGCGGAAAAACGGATGGGAAAACGGTGGAAAAACGGAGGGAAAACGGCGGAAAAACGGAGGGAAAACGGTGGAAAAACGGAGGGAAAACGGCGGAAAAACGGAGGGAAAACGGCGGAAAAACGGAGGAAAAACGGTGGGAAAACGGCGGAAAAACGGATGGAAAACGGTGGAAAAACGGAGGGAAAACGGCGGAAAAACGGAGGGAAAAACGGCGGAAAAACGGAGGGAAAACGGCGGAAAAACGGTGGAAAAACGGAGGGAAAACGGTGGAAAAACGGAGGGAAAACGGCGGGAAAACGGTGGAAAAACGGAGGGAAAACGGCGGAAAAACGGCGGAAAAACGGAGGGAAAACGGCGGAAAAACGGTGGAAAAACGGAGGGAAAACGGCGGAAAAACGGCTGAAAAACGGTGGAAAAACGGAGGGAAAACGGCGGAAAAACGGTGGAAAAACGGAGGGAAAACGGCGGAAAAACGGAGGGAAAACGGTGGAAAAACGGAGGGAAAACGGAGGGAAAACGGCTGAAAAACGGTGGAAAAACGGAGGGAAAACGGTGGAAAAACGGTGGAAAAACGGAGGAAAAACGGAGGGAAAACGGAGGGAAAACGGTGGAAAAACGGAGGGAAAACGGAGGGAAAACGGCTGGAAAAACGGTGGAAAAACGGAGGGAAAACGGCGGAAAAACGGCGGAAAAACGGCGGAAAAACGGAGGAAAACGGTGGAAAAACGGAGGGAAAACGGCGGAAAAACGGAGGGAAAACGGTGGAAAAACGGAGGAAAAACGGCAGGGAAAACGGCTGGAAAAACGGCGGGAAAACGGAGGGAAAACGGTGGAAAAACGGTGGGAAAACGGTGGAAAACGGTGGAAAAACGGAGGGAAAATGGCGGAAAAACGGAGGGAAAACGGTGGGAAAACGGCGGAAAAACGGTGGAAAAACGGTGGAAAAACGGTGGAAAAACGGAGGGAAAACGGCGGAAAAACGGTGGAAAAACGGTGGAAAAACGGAGGGAAAACGGTGGAAAAACGGCGGAAAAACGGCGGAAAAACGGAGGGAAAACGGCGGAAAAACGGAGGGAAAACGGTGGAAAAACGGAGGGAAAACGGCGGAAAAACGGTGGAAAAACGGATGGAAAAACGGAGGGAAAACGGCGGAAAAACGGTGGAAAAACGGAGGGAAAACGGTGGAAAAACGGAGGGAAAACGGCGGAAAAACGGCGGAAAAACGGAGGGAAAACGGTGGAAAAACGGAGGGAAAACGGAGGGAAAACGGCTGAAAAACGGTGGAAAAACGGAGGGAAAACGGCGGAAAAACGGAGGGAAAACGGTGGAAAAACGGAGGGAAAACGGAGGGAAAACGGCTGAAAAACGGCGGAAAAACGGAGGGACAACGGTGGAAAAACGGCGGAAAAACGGAGGGAAAACGGTGGAAAAACAGAGGGAAAACGGCGGAAAAACGGAGGGAAAACGGTGGAAAAACGGCGGAAAAACGGAGGGAAAACGGTGGAAAAACGGAGGGAAAATAGCGGAAAAACAGAGGGAAAAACGGAGGGAAAACGGCTGAAAATCGGTTGAAAAACGGAGGGAAAATGGCGGAAAAACGGAGGGAAAAACGGTGGGAAAACGGCTGAAAAACGGTGGAAAAACGGAGGGAAAATGGCGGAAAAACGGAGGGAAAACGGCGGGAAAACGGTGGAAAAACGGCGGAAAAACGGCGGAAAAACGGTGGAAAAACGGAGGGAAAACGGTGGAAAAACGGAGGGAAAACGGTGGAAAAACGGTGGAAAAACGGAGGGAAAACGGCGGAAAAACGGTGGGAAAAACGGAGGGAAAACGGTGGAAAAACGGCGGAAAAACGGAGGGAAAACGGCGGAAAAACGGCGGAAAAACGGTGGGAAAACGGTGGAAAAACGGAGGGAAAACGGTGGAAAAACGGAGGGAAAACGGCGGAAAAACGGAGGGAAAACGGTGGAAAAACGGAGGGAAAACGGAGGGAAAACGGCTGAAAAACGGCGGAAAAACGGAGGGAAAACGGTGGAAAAACGGTGGAAAAACGGAGGGAAAACGGCGGAAAAACGGAGGGAAAACGGTGGAAAAACGGAGGGAAAACGGCTGAAAAACGGTGGAAAAACGGAGGGAAAACGGCGGAAAAACGGAGGGAAAACGGCGGAAAAACGGAGGGAAAACGGAGGGAAAACGGCTGAAAAACGGCGGAAAAACGGAGGGAAAACGGTGGAAAAACGGCGGAAAAACGGTGGGAAAACGGTGGAAAAACGGAGGGAAAACGGTGGAAAAACGGAGGGAAAACGGTGGAAAAACGGAGGGAAAACGGAGGGAAAACGGCTGAAAAACGGTGGAAAAACGGAGGGAAAACGGAGGGAAAACGGCTGAAAAACGGCGGAAAAACGGAGGGACAACGGTGGAAAAACGGTGGAAAAACGGAGGGAAAACGGTGGAAAAACAGAGGGAAAACGGCGGAAAAACGGAGGGAAAACGGTGGAAAAACGGCGGAAAAACGGAGGGAAAACGGCTGAAAAACGGTGGAAAAACGGAGGGAAAATGGCGGAAAAACGGAGGGAAAACGGCTGGAAAAACGGAGGGAAAACGGAGGGAAAACGGAAAACGGTGGAAAAACGGCGGAAAAACGGAGGGAAAACGGTGGAAAAACAGAGGGAAAACGGCGGAAAAACGGAGGGAAAACGGTGGAAAAACGGCGGAAAAACGGAGGGAAAACGGTGGAAAAACGGAGGGAAAATAGCGGAAAAACAGATGGGAAAAACGGAGGGAAAACGGCTGAAAATCGGTTGAAAAACGGAGGGAAAATGGCGGAAAAACGGAGGGAAAAACGGAGGGAAAACGGCTGAAAAACGGTGGAAAAACGGAGGGAAAATGGCGGAAAAACGGAGGGAAAACGGTGGGAAAACGGCGGAAAAACGGAGGGAAAACGGTGGAAAAACGGAGGGAAAACGGCGGAAAAACGGTGGGAAAACGGTGGAAAAACGGTGGGAAAACGGTGGAAAAACGGAGGGAAAACGGATGGAAAACGGCTGAAAAACTGTGGAAAAACGGAGGGAAAATGGCGGAAAAACGGAGGGAAAACGGCTGAAAATCGGTGGAAAAACGGAGGGAAAATGGCGGAAAAAGGCGGGAAAAACAGCGGAAAAACAGTAGAAAAAAGGCGGAAAAACGGAGGGAAAACGGCTGAAAATCGGTGGGAAAACGGAGGGAAAATGGCGGAAAAAAGGCGGGAAAAACAGCGGAAAAACGGTAGAAAAACGGTGGAAAAACGGAGGGAAAACGGCGGGAAAACGGCTGAAAAACGGCGGAAAAACGGGGGGACAACGGTGGAAACAACGGAAAAACGGTAGAAAAAGGGAAAATAGCGGAAAAACAGATGGAAAAACGGAGGGAAAACGGCTGAAAATCGGTTAAAAACGGAGGGAAAACGGCTGAAAATCGGTGGAAAAACGGATGGAAAATGGCGGAAAAAAGGCGGGAAAAACAGCGGAATAACGGTAGAAAAACGGCGGAAAAACGGAGGGAAAACGGCGGAAAAACGGCTGAAAAATGGTGGAAAAACGGAGGGAAAACGGAGGGAAAACGGTGGAAAAACGGAGGGAAAACGGAGGGAAAACGGCTGAAAAACGGTGGAAAAACGGAGGGAAAACGGAGGGAAAACGGCTGAAAAACGGCGGAAAAACGGAGGGAAAACGGTGGGAAAACGGCTGAAAAACGGCGGAAAAACGGAGGGACAACGGTGGAAAAACGGTGGAAAAACGGAGGGAAAACGGTGGAAAAACAGAGGGAAAACGGCGAAAAAACGGAGGGAAAACGGTGGAAAAACGGCGGAAAAACGGAGGGAAAACGGCTGAAAAACGGTGGAAAAACGGAGGGAAAATGGCGGAAAAACGGAGGGAAAACGGCTGAAAATCGAAGGAAAACGGAGGGAAAACGGCGGGGAAACGGAGGGAAAACGGTGGAAAAACGGAGGGAAAACGGCGGAAAAACGGAGGGAAAACGGTGGAAAAACGGCGGAAAAACGGAGGGAAAACGGTGGAAAAACGGAGGGAAAATGGCGGAAAAACAGTGGGAAAAACGGAGGGAAAACGGCTGAAAATCGGTTGAAAAACGGAGGGAAAATGGCGGAAAAACGGAGGGAAAAACGGTGGGAAAACGGCTGAAAAACGGTGGAAAAACGGAGGAAAAACGGTGGAAAAACGGAGGGAAAACGGTGGAAAAACGGAGGGAAAACGGAGGGAAAACGGCTGAAAAACGGTGGAAAAACGGAGGGAAAACGGCGGAAAAACGGAGGGAAAACGGTGGAAAAACGGAGGAAAAACGGAGGGAAAACGGCTGAAAAACGGTGGAAAAACGGAGGGAAAACGGCGGAAAAACGGAGGGAAAAACGGTGGGAAAACGGCTGAAAAACGGTGGAAAAACGGAGGGAAAACGGCGGAAAAACGGAGGGAAAACGGTGGGAAAACGGCGGAAAAACGGCTGAAAAACGGTGGAAAAACGGTGGAAAAACGGAGGGAAAACGGTGGAAAAACGGAGGGAAAACGGAGGGAAAACGGCTGAAAAACGGTGGAAAAACGGAGGGAAAACGGTGGAAAAACGGAGGGAAAACGGTGGGAAAACGGCGGAAAAACGGTGGAAAAACAGTGGAAAACGGTGGAAAAACGGATGGAAAAACGGAGGGAAAACGGTGGAAAAACGGAGGGAAAACGGAGGGAAAACGGCTGAAAATCGGTGGAAAAACGGAGGGAAAATGGCGGAAAAAAGGCGGGAAAAACAGCGGAAAAACGGTAGAAAAACGGCGGAAAAACGGAGGGAAAACGGTGGAAAAACGGAGGGAAAACGGAGGGAAAACGGTGGAAAAACGGAGGGAAAACGGAGGAAAAACGGACGGGAAAAACGGTGGAAAAACGGAGGGAAAACGGCGGAAAAACGGAGGGAAAAACGGAGGGAAAACGGCTGAAAATCGGTGGAAAAACGGAGGGAAAACGGCGGAAAAACGGCGGAAAAACGGCGGAAAAACGGAGGGAAAACGGCTGAAAAACGGTGGAAAAACGGAGGGAAAACGGCGGAAAAACGGAGGGAAAACGGCGGAAAAACGGAGGGAAAACGGCGGAAAAACGGTGGAAAAACGGAGGGAAAACGGTGGAAAAACGGAGGGAAAACGGCGGAAAAACGGAGGGAAAACGGTGGAAAAACGGAGGGAAAACGGAGGGAAAACGGCTGAAAAACGGTGGAAAAACGGAGGGAAAACGGCGGAAAAACGGAGGGAAAACGGTGGAAAAACGGTGGAAAAACGGAGGGAAAACGGTGGAAAAACGGAGGGAAAACGGAGGGAAAACGGCTGAAAAACGGTGGAAAAACGGTGGAAAAACGGAGGGAAAACGGCGGAAAAACGGAGGGAAAACGGTGGGAAAACGGTGGAAAAACGGCGGAAAAACGGAGGGAAAACGGTGGGAAAACGGCGGAAAAACGGAGGGAAAACGGTGGAAAAACGGAGGGAAAACGGCGGAAAAACGGAGGGAAAACGGTGGAAAAACGGAGGGAAAACGGAGGGAAAACGGTGGAAAAACGGGGGAAAACGGGGAAAACGGTGGAAAAACGGAGGGAAAACGGTGGAAAAACGGAGGGAAAACGGAGGGAAAACGGCTGGAAAACGGTGGAAAAACGGAGGGAAAACGGTGGAAAAGGTGGAAAAACGGAGGGAAAACGGCTGAAAATCGGTGGAAAAACGGATGGAAAATGGCGGAAAAAAGGCGGGAAAAACAGCGGAAAAACGGTAGAAAAACGGCGGAAAAACGGAGGGAAAACGGCGGAAAAACGGCTGAAAAACGGTGGAAAAACGGAGGGAAAACGGCGGAAAAACGGTGGAAAAACGGAGGGAAAACGGTGGAAAAACGGCGGAAAAACGGAGGGAAAACGGTGGAAAAACGGAGGGAAAACGGCGGAAAAACGGAGGGAAAAACGGAGGGAAAACGGCTGAAAAACGGTGGAAAAACGGAGGGAAAACGGCGGAAAAACGGAGGGAAAACGGTGGAAAAACGGAGGGAAAACGGCTGAAAAACGGTGGAAAAACGGAGGGAAAACGGCGGAAAAACGGAGGGAAAACGGAGGGAAAACGGCTGAAAAACGGTGGAAAAACGGAGGGAAAACGGCGGAAAAACGGAGGGAAAACGGTGGAAAAACGGCGGAAAAACGGTGGAAAAACGGAGGGAAAACGGCGGAAAAACGGAGGGAAAACGGTGGAAAAACGGTGGAAAAACGGAGGGAAAACGGCGGAAAAACGGTGGAAAAACGGTGGAAAAACGGAGGGAAAACGGCGGAAAAACGGTGGGAAAACGGTGGAAAAACGGAGGGAAAACGGCGGAAAAACGGAGGGAAAACGGCTGAAAATCGGTGGAAAAACGGAGGGAAAATGGCGGAAAAACGGCGGGAAAAACGGCGGAAAAACGGTGGAAAAACGGCGGAAAAACGGAGGGAAAACGGCGGAAAAACGGACGGGAAAACGGATGAAAAACGGCTGAAAAACGGTGGAAAAACGGAGGGAAAACGGTGGAAAAACGGAGGGAAAACGGAGGGAAAACGGCGGAAAAACGGTGGAAAAACGGAGGGAAAACGGTGGAAAAACGGTGGAAAAACGGCGGAAAACGGTGGAAAAACGGCGGAAAAACGGAGGGAAAACGGTGGAAAAACGGAGGGAAAACGGCGGAAAAACGGTGGGAAAACGGTGGAAAAACGGAGGGAAAACGGATGGAAAACGGCGGAAAAACGGTGGAAAAACGGAGGGAAAACGGATGGGAAAACGGCTGAAAAACGGTGGAAAAACGGAGGGAAAACGGCGGAAAAACGGTGGAAAAACGGTGGAAAAACGGCGGAAAAACGGTGAAAACGGTGGAAAAACGGAGGGAAAACGGTGGAAAAACGGAGGGAAAACGGCGGAAAAACGGCGGAAAAACGGAGGGAAAACGGAGGGAAAACGGTGGAAAAACGGAGGGAAAACGGAGGGAAAACGGCTGAAAATCGGTGGAAAAACGGAGGGAAAATGGCGGAAAAAAGGCGGGAAAAACAGCGGAAAAACGGTAGAAAAAAGGCGGAAAAACGGAGGGAAAACGGTGGAAAACGGTGGAAAAACGGCGGAAAAACGGAGGGAAAACGGCTGAAAAACGGTGGAAAAACGGAGGGAAAATGGCGGAAAAACGGAGGGAAAACAGCGGAAAAACGGTAGAAAACGGCGGAAAAACGGAGGGAAAACGGTGGAAAAACGGTGGAAAAACGGAGGGAAAACGGTGGAAAAACGGAGGGAAAACGGAGGGAAAACGGAGAAAACGGTGAAAAACGGAGGGAAAACGGTGGAAAAACGGCGGAAAAACGGAGGGAAAACGGTGGAAAAACGGAGGGAAAACGGTGGAAAAACGGTGGGAAAACGGTGGAAAAACGGAGGGAAAACGGAGGGAAAACGGCGGAAAAACGGCGGAAAAACGGTGGAAAAACGGAGGGAAAACGGCTGAAAATCGGTGGAAAAACGGAGGGAAAATGGCGGAAAAAGGCGGAAAAACAGCGGAAAAACAGTAGAAAAAGGCGAAAACGGAGGGAAAACGGAGGGAAAACGGTGGAAAAACGGAGGGAAAACGGAGGGAAAACGGCTGAAAATCGGAGGAAAAACGGAGGGAAAATGCGAAAGCTGGAAAAACGGCGGAAAAACGGTAGAAAAAAGGCGGAAAAACGGAGGGAAAACGGTGGGAAAACGGTGGAAAAACGGAGGGAAAACGGAGGGAAAACGGCTGAAAATCGGTAGAAAAACGGAGGGAAAATGGCGGAAAAAAGGCGGGAAAAACAGCGGAAAACGGTAGAAAAACGGCGGAAAAACGGAGGGAAAACGGTGGGAAAACGGTGGAAAAACGGTGGAAAAACGGTGGGAAAACGGTGGAAAAACGGAGGGAAAACGGATGGAAAACGGCTGAAAAACTGTGGAAAAACGGAGGGAAAATGGCGGAAAAACGGAGGGAAAACGGCTGAAAATCGGTGGAAAAACGGAGGGAAAATGGCGGAAAAAGGCGGGAAAAACAGCGGAAAAACAGTAGAAAAAAGGCGGAAAAACGGAGGGAAAACGGCTGAAAATCGGTGGGAAAACGGAGGGAAAATGGCGGAAAAAAGGCGGGAAAAACAGCGGAAAAAACGGTAGAAAAACGGTGGAAAAACGGAGGGAAAACGGTGGAAAACGGAGGGAAAACGTAGGGAAAACGGTGGAAAAACAGAGGGAAAACGGCGTAAAAATGGAGGGAAAACGGTGGAAAAACGGCGGAAAAACGGAGGGAAAACGGTGGAAAAACGGAGGGAAAATAGCGGAAAAACAGAGGGAAAACGGAGGGAAAACGGCTGAAAAACGGCGGAAAAACGGCGGAAAAACGGTGGGAAAACGGTCGGAGAAAACGGATGGAAAACGGTGAAAAACGGTGACGGGAAAATGGCGGAAAAACGGAGGGAAAACGGTGGGAAAACGGCTGGAAAAACGGACTGGGAAAAACGGTGCGAAAACGGTGGAAAAACGGAGGGAAAACGGTGGAAAAGCGGAGGGAAAACGGAGGGAAAACGGCTGAAAAACGGTGGAAAAACGGAGGGAAAATGGCGGAAAAACGGAGAGAAAAACGGAGGGAAAACGGCTGAAAATCGGTGGAAAAACGGAGGGAAAATGGCGGAAAAAAGGCGGGAAAACAGCGGAAAAACGGTAGAAAAACGGCGGAAAACCGAGGGAAAACGGCGGAAAAACGGCTGAAAAACGGTTGAAAACGGAGGGAAAACGGAGGGAAAACGGTGGAAAAACGGAGGGAAAACGGAGGGAAAACGGCTGAAAAACGGTGGAAAAACGGAGGGAAAATGGCGGAAAAACGGAGAGAAAAACGGAGGGAAAACGGCTGAAAATCGGTGGAAAAACGGAGGGAAAATGGCGGAAAAACGGCGGGAAAAACAGCGGAAAAACGGTAGGAAAAACGGCGGAAAACCGAGGGAAAACGGCGGAAAAACGGCTGAAAAACGGTTGAAAACGGAGGGAAAACGGAGGGAAAACGGTGGAAAAACGGAGGGAAAACGGAGGGAAAACGGCTGAAAAACGGTGGAAAAACGGAGGGAAAACGGTGGAAAAACGGAGGGGAAAACGGGGGGAAAACGGCTGAAAAACGGTGGAAAAACGGAGGGAAAATGGTGGAAAAACGGAGGGAAAAACGGAGGGAAAACGGCTGAAAATCGGTGGAAAAACGGTGGGAAAACGGCTGAAAAGCGGTGGAAAAACAGCGGAAAAACGGTAAAAAACGGCGGAAAAACGGAGGGAAAACGGCGGAAAAACGGAGGAAAACGGTGAAAACGGCTGAAAACGGTGGAAAAACGGAGGGAAAAGGCGGAAAAACGGAGGGAAAACGGTGGGAAAACGGCGGAAAAACGGAGGGAAAATCGGTGGAAAAACGGAGGGAAAATGGTGGAAAAAAGGCGGGAAAAACAGCGGAAAAACGGTAGAAACGGAGGGAAAACGGTGGAAAAACGGAGGGAAAACGGAGGGAAAACGGCTGAAAAACGGTGGAAAAACGGAGGGAAAATGGCGGAAAAACGGAGGGAAAAACGGAGGGAAAACGGTGGAAAAACGGAGGGAAAACGGCGGAAAAACGGTGGAAAAACGGAGGGAAAACGGTGGGAAAACGGAGGGAAAATAGCGGAAAAACAGAGGGAAAACTGAGGGAAAACGGCGGAAAAACGGCGGGAAAAACGGTGGAAAAACGGCGGAAAAACGGAGGGAAAACGGTGGAAAAACGGTGGAAAACGGAGGGAAAACTGGCGGAAAAACGGAGGGAAAACGGTGGAAAAACGGCGGAAAAACGGAGGGAAAAACGGTGGAAAAACGGAGGGAAAATGGGGAAAAACGGCGGGAAAAACAGCGGAAAAACGGTGAAAAACGGTGGAAAACCGAGGGAAAAGGCGGAAAAACGGCTGAAAAACGGTGAAAACGGAAAAACGGAGGGAAAATGGTGGAAAAACGGAGGGAAAACGGAGGGAAAACGGCTGAAAAACGGTGGAAAAACAGGGAAAACGGTGGAAAAACGGAGGGAAAACGGTGGGAAAACGGTGGAAAAACGGAGGGAAAACGGTGGGAAAAACGGGGAAAAACGGCGGAAAAACGGAGGCGGAAAACGGCTGAAAAACGGTGGAAAAACGGAGGGAAAACGGTGGAAAACGGAGGGAAAACGGAGGGAAAACGGTGGAAAAACGGCGGAAAATCGGTGGAAAAACGGAGGGAAAACGGAGGGAAAACGGCGGAAAAACGGTAGGGAAAACGGTGGAAAAACGGAGGGAAAACGGAGGGAAAACGGCTGAAAAACGGTGGAAAAACGGAGGGAAAATGGCGGAAAACGGAGGGAAAACGGAGGGAAAACGGCTGGAAAAACGGTGGAAAAACGGAGGGAAAACGGTGGAAAAACGGAGGGAAAACGGAGGGAAAACGGCGGAAAAACGGAGGGAAAACGGCGGAAAAACGGAGGGAAAACGGTGGAAAAACGGAGGGAAAACGGAGGGAAAACGGTGGAAAAACGGCGGAAAAACGGAGGGAAAACGGTGGAAAAACGGTGGAAAAACGGAGGGAAAACGGCGGAAAAACGGATGGAAAAACGGAGGGAAAACGGCTGGAAAAACGGAGGGAAAACGGAGGGAAAACGGCTGAAAATCGGTGGAAAAACGGAGGGAAAATGGCGGAAAAACGGCGGGAAAAACAGCGGAAAAACGGTAGAAAAACGGCGGAAAAACGGAGGGAAAACGGCGGAAAAACGGCTGAAAAACGGTGGAAAAACGGAGGGAAAACGGAGGGAAAACGGTGGAAAAACGGAGGGAAAACGGAGGG
>JBAMBP010001808.1:0-54510 GCA_037044515.1 Phortica magna
TTTGGTGGCACTGGTGGTGGCGAAATGGGTGGTGGCAGCACGGTTGGTGTTTAAAGCGCGGGTAGCGGCGATGGCAGACGACAGTGGGTCGTTGTCATCGTCGTCGTCGGAGGTTTCGACCGGGATGGAGGCAGCGGTGGCACTGGTGATCAGCGACGACGTCGGCAGACGACTGCAATTACGAAGGCTGTGTCCGGAAAAGAGGCGGGAATGACGGCGGGAACATTGGTTACGATCGCCAGCGGGAGCCATGTTGGGTGAGGCGGATGCAACTACTAGAATGGGTGAGCCAAAATTGGTGGTGTGGGCAGCTGCACGTGTGGTGGCAGCCAAGTCAAGCCAAGCCAGACCAAGCCAAGTACAAAAGATAGTATAACGAAACCAATGAAAAATCCACAGGGAGCATATAAAAATGTGCGCCGCTATGCCATGCCAAATTGTACTCGAATTCAATGATGATGATGATGATGATGATGAAGCTGAATTTGTACTTAATACTTTACCATGTGCACAACACGCTGCCTATCGAGTGGAGTGGAATGGAGACGAATCGAGTCGAGCGCAAAGTCAAGTCAGGTTTAGGCCATAACAAGGCACAACGACAACAACAACAACAACAACAAAAAGCAGTCAAAAAGTGCACTAATCGAGGCACATTGCAATGCAACTGAACGCTGAAGCGCGCATGATATTGATCTTCCTTTAACTTATATACATAAACCATATACAGGGTGCAACATTGCTTATTTTGCTGGCCTGTTACTTCTTATATGCAACCCACACGACACGCCAACGAAATACAATAGAAACAGGAAATTCTATGTGCTTTTCATTTATTTATAATAAATTATAACTAACCGTAGCTCACACCATGTCCCCAAGGTTTATTACTAGCGTAGATTGCCTACGCATGCCAAAGTGCAACGTTCTTAGTCTAATACCAAAATCAAGCTCAAAAAACTGTTGCCTCTTGAATTTCAATTAGTCGAAAACGACTTGGCTGGCAGCGACTTTGCTCAAGTCAGTAGTCAAAGTGGCAGTCAAAGCATTATTTATCTGCGGCTTATCTGCCAAATGGAAGCGCAAGCTTCACTGCACTTCACTTGACTTCACTCGACTTGAATTGGCAGTCAAACGAGCGCTAACAAAGTCAGGCGATCGGTCGTTCGATTGAAGCTTCTAAGCGTGATAAAGCAGAGCGTCACTCAAGTCAAGTCAAAGCGCATAGCATCGTGATGATGATGGCGATGATGATGATCATGATGTTCGGCTATTGATGAGTCAAATTAGTAGAAGAATGAAGCGCATTTGTTTTAAAAACTTACATCATTTATTGTACAAACAATGATGTGTTTTTGTCTTAAGACGCGTCTTGACACTCGACTTGACTTGACTTGGCTTGACTTGAGTTGACTTGGTGATGATGTTAATAATAATAATGTTGTTGATTGTGATAATGGCGTGGAGTTCGCTAACAGGATCATGAGAAGTGGCAACATACTAAAAGCTCTGCATGAATGCATTCAAAATGGCATATGATTAACTCACTATGAAAAGGATTGCTTGTTCGATTGTATTTATTGAGGGAGTACATTATTAAGACAGAGATGGTACAGCAAATTTCA
This sequence comes from Phortica magna, assembly GCA_037044515.1. Taxonomy (NCBI): domain Eukaryota; kingdom Metazoa; phylum Arthropoda; class Insecta; order Diptera; family Drosophilidae; genus Phortica; species Phortica magna. Next base: position 1,626 of record JBAMBP010001808.1, read on the forward strand.
AGAACGATATGTTCAAGAGCTTTATTGTACTTATAGCTAATCAAGTGATAGTTAATGCCGTAAACATTTGATGCCAATAATTCTATGTTATTATTTGGTTTATTAATGCATGAGCGACCCTACGAAATCTTCAAAACATTGAAGATATATTCAGTTGTGTATTCATAGTTAATATAGTTATTTCAATTGATTTCTTTACTTGCTTAGCAATACCGAAATGTCGTCGGCCCAAAAATACATTTCGTTACATTTATGTTGGTAAAAATTTAGAAAACCTAAAACTTACTACTGCGATTTCTCAAAAACTATACGTGGGATTACAAAATAGTGTGTATAATGCTAGAGACTGGTAATGGGATATACTTAAAATCTATATCAGTTTGTGCGTACTTTCTTATTTTGGATTGTATGAATAAAAGCACTGTAGGGAATTTACACTATATTTTAGTACTGTAAAGTTTGAAATGAATGTATTCATGCAGACCTCAACTACATACATACATACATAGAACATACTTATATACTTCATTCTATTTGTAATCTTTTTCCAACACATTTACTCAACGTTGGCAATGCATTATAAATGCTTAAAGTGCTGCAGGCGTTATTCTAGGCAGGTGCAACATGCAACGTACATTGCGCTTGTGCGGCATGCATTTCTTTTGTACTTGTATCTCACAGTATGCATCCGTTGCATTAGTTATCTACACACACACACACATACACACACTCGTTTGGTGTATCCTGCTTTGTTTGTTCCTGCATTCTGCATTTGCTCTCAACTCGAACTCGAGCTCGACTCGATTCGTTGCTTGCCGCTGCTCGCTGCCCTCACTCAACGTGCGCTTGTTCTAAATTACATTTAACTACTTTGTGTCTGTGCGTGACCCTGAAGTCTAATGCCAAATTTTTCAGTTGTTTTCTATATTTTTATTTTTGTTTTTTCTCCCCCATTTTGTTTTTGTTGTTGTATCTTTTCTAGTTTTGTTTGAATTTTGTACAAATATTGAGTCAAACCATGTTGGGCAGGTAGAAAATTTTTCATTCATTGTCGTTGTTGTTGTTGTTGTTGTCATTGTTGTCCGTCATGTGTCATGTGGCAACTTTGAATTGTGCTCAGGTAAGCAGTTTATACATTTATTCTTATCTTCAAAGGTAATAAACATAAGAAACAAGTAAGAAAAAACCACGAAGTGCTCATGAAGTTTGCCTCTAAATGAAGACAACTTCAAATTGTGTACAAAAATATGAAGCTTTGCATAAATGAGTTACATCATATGCGACTTCAAGTGGTTTTTTTCCGCTTTTCAATAAACAATTGGCATATGTGTCATAGCGCCACTTGTCACATACGGCAATCAACTTGATTTTTTTTTTCTTCTTCAATAAATAATTGACACATGTTACAGAGCGCCACTTGTCACATACGGCAATCAACTTGGATTTTTTTTTTCTTTTTTAATAAATTATTGACACATGTTACACAGCGCCTCTTTTCAATAAACAATTGACTTATGTTACATAGCGCCACTTGTCACATACGGCAATCGACTTGATTTGGTCAAACATAATTTCTATTAAAACATGAATTCTTCTGCTTTTGTTATGTTTTTGCATTTGCATACTTTTTCATAACTTTTGTTTTGCAATGTACGCTAATTGTGTTTGCCACGTTTGTGTGTTCTCACGTTTCTTTAATATTAATGTCGATTATTCAAACGAATTGCATATTTCTTGTAGCTGTTTTTTTTTGAGCGTTGCAATTTCCGACAAAAACACGCAAAGAAATGAGTAGCAAAGCCAGAAGACATGCACATGGCGTTGAGTGTGATGACTATGTCTATGAATGAATGAATGCCATTAAAAATGCATCAAAAAGTGCAATGCATCAATCGACAAGTGTCAAAATCGTTTGTCCGTCTGTCAGCAACAACAACAACAACAATAGCATGTAATGTCAATCGATGCAATCTAATTAAGTTGGCTGTGAGTGCATTAAAATGCCATGGAATACGCCAACACTGAACTGACATGTTCAACAAATTACAACAACAACAAACTTGCAAAAGAAATACAACAACAAAAATATATATATTTATATGTATGTATGTAATGCCAGATGAAGTGAAAACAACAAAAGACCGGCAATACAACAACAAGCGACAACGCCGCCTTAACAGCAATAAAAAGGCAAGAGAGCGGAGAGAGAGTAAAAGTGTGAGAGCGTAAGAAGGCGAAGAAGAAGAAGAAGACGAAGGAAAAAACAAATGAATTAAAGTATTACATCAGCATTTGAGCGCATCAACTGACATTTGTTGTTGTTATTGTTGTTGCGGTGCAGTGTTGCCATAACAAATGAAATAATATTCTCAGTGCGGCAAAATTTATGCAATTTATGAAATCACATGTACACACAATGCACAACAATGCGGCAAGGCAAATGTGTGTGTGTGGCAAGACGACAAAAATTACAACAGACAACAACTTGGCAAATATTTGCAAAATCTCAAACAACAATAACAACAACAACAACAACATTGCCAAGATTTCTAATTAAAATGTTGTTGCGCATTTTTCGCATGTGGGCAACTTTGACAAAAGTCAACACTTCTAAGCGTATTTTTTGCTACTTTAATGGTATTGTAATGCAAGCCGATTACAGCAAGAGCAACACCAACAAACACTTTCAATCTTAGCACAGCTTCTGTCGCATGCATGTATCTCAAGACATGTCTTCAGCCTACATAAGTAAATATAAATAATAATGGGAAAAAAAAAACAAAAACAAAAATTGCAAGCAAATAAAATTTATTGTTAATCAAAGCAGCAACAACAACAACAACAGCAACAAAGTACACAACAAGCAATAAAGATTGTTCCAAAAAAAAAAAAAAAAGTTGCCATGGCTTGACTTGACTTGTTTTGGCTTTGCTTGGCACCCTTGAAGCACTTGTTCTCTTTATAGGCTTGAAAAAGGGCTCATCGATGTTGTTCTTCATGAGCCGTTGTTGTTGTTGTTGTTGCTGTTGCTGCTGCTGATGACTACAATTGGTAACATAATGCAAACGGAATGCAAGCAATAAATATTCGCTACGCTTGCGCAGATATTCGAAGGTAGGCGCAGATACACACACACACACACACACACACACACGGACTCAACAAAGGCCAAAGCGAAGTTAAGACAAGACAAGCCAAGTTGAGTAGACGCATACCGCCAACTTCTTCTTTGCCGTGCATTACAAATCAAGGGACAAACAGCAACAACAACAACAACAACACAATGATGATGACGATGACGACGACGACAAAGCATTGGAAGTCAAGACAAGCAACGTTGCAAGCAAGTAAACCAAGTCAAAGACCAAGAAAAGACCGCGCGACCAAGCAAAGTAAATCTTGTTGCTGCTTCTTGCTCATGCCCTACCCAAATGTGTGAGTGAGATGCACATATCGCCGTTGCTGTTGCTGTTGATAATAATCAGCTGAATTGCTTGCCACTCATTCGCTACAAAACAAAGAAAGGCCAACTGAAGCAAAGGATCCAACGACACCCAACAACAACAGCAACAACAACAACAACAACAACAACATTGACGATGACAACAAAATCAAGACGCTGCAAGAGAGCAACAAATTTTATTGCGCATTGCGATGCCGAATCGAAGGCAAACTGTCGAAAACGTACGCCCTTGCCGCCCTGCCCATCATCATCATCATCATCATCGTCGTCAACCACTGACCATAAGTTAAGTCATATTATTTTGCTTGCAACTTGATTTGCAAGCGTTTAATATGCCATATACATACATATATAAGTTATATGATGTCAAAAGATTTCAACAGCGTTTCGGTCAAAATATTTTCACATCAACTTGTACAATTTTATTTTGCACTTTGTCAACTAAACTCTTAGGCGCTTCAAGATTATATATCGACATGAATGAATGCGCATATGAATGAATATACGGTAAATGTTCCAGAAAAAATTTAACTTCAATCCATTATTTATTATTCTTATTTTTTTTAAATAAATATTAATAATACACGACTATTCACGCCAATGATTGAACACTTATTGTGCCTGTAATGGTTCGTCTTATCCCAATAATAGAACAGTTTATTAAATTAACATAATTATTGTTTTTTTCTCAAGGGAAGCTATTAATTAAGAAACTCTTTTAAAATGTTCTATTATGATGTATTTTGTTCTATTAAATTACATAAAATTCGGCAAGCCATTAACTAAGAAACTCTATTAAAATGTTCTATTATAATGTATTTTTATCTATTAAATTACATAAAATTCGGCAGTGCGAAGATCTTGATTGTAATCATTTATAAAAAATTATAATTGTTTGATGTATTGAACCTGGCACATGATATATTACTAGAACGTTTATCTTATGTTGAATTTGTGTTCTTAACTGAACTAAAAGTAACATCATTGAATTTGATTACGAAAACATAAAATAGCAAAATAAAAAATATGCAAGCAGAAAAAAAAAAAAGATAAAGCTGCAACTAAAATGAAAGTCATTAAATGCAAAAAAAAAGAAAAGAAAGAAAAGAAGAAGAAATAGAAAAAATAAAACCAGAAGGGAACACCAAAAGTCATGGGACAAGGAAGCCAATGTTTGCCACTGTAGAAGCTGTCAATGCCGCTGCTGTTGTTTGAGCATGACTTCAGTTGCTGTTGTTGCTGCTGTTTTTGTTGCTGCTGCTGCTGTTGATGATGATGATGATGATGACAATAAAAAGTAAGCAACCAAAGATTAGCCACGTTGTTTCCTCATACACGTTTGGCTTTTAAATTTTATTGTCATTTCCTTTATGACTTTTTTCTTTTTTTTTTTGCTTCTAATTTCTTTATTTTTTTTTTTCTGTTTTTGTTGTTTCTTATTAGTACAATTCACGACATTTCAGTGGCGTTGTATTTTTTTTTTCTACTTTTTTTTTTTCGATTTTTTTATATAACAAACTGTTAGTTATAAACATGTCTTTGACCGAACGAATGAACCAACGACCGATCGCGTATGATGAGTTAATTAAAGTAATTGCAGCAACATCAGCAACATCAGCTACAACAGCAACAACAACAAAAACAACAGCAGACAGTAAAGCAAATGAAATGAGCACAAGAACATAACGAAACAAAATCAAAGACAGATTAGAAGATGCGCATACATACAAGATACAATATAAAAAGGTAATAGATACTTTTACATTTCTGTCTGTCTGTCTCTGTGTGCTTTAAGGGTTTTTTTCTTTCTCTATATTTTCTTATGTATTACGTTTTGTGGTCATGAAGTTAAAGTTGTTAACAAGAAAAGGCGTAAAAAGCAAAGAATAAAAAAAAAAAAAAATCTAGAAATAATAATAAAAAAAGCGAGAACAACAATAAAATATATTACAAGCCTGAGAAACGCTTTGAAAGCGAATACTCAACGCAAGTGAAATTCAGTGAGTGCGCGTGTATAAATGTAAGTGTTGAGCAACAACAAAAACAATAATAGAAAAAAAAAAGTTTATTTCATACTAAGAAAAACAAAGAATTTAAATGCGTTGGAATTTTCTATTGTATAAAAGACTTTCTTTGCTTCGTTCTTGAGAAGACAAATGGTAAATGTTCATGTTGAAATAATACAAACATATGTGTTGACTAATTTTGCACAATGAAGACAAAAGAGTGAGTGAAAGCGACAAAGGACAGAAGTGTACTAAAATCGACAACGCACATAGAGCAAAGCATAGCAAAAAAGAGCCTCAATAGAGAAAATAATCAAAAGACTTAGGCAACGAACTTGTTGTGTAAAACTAAGAATTTACATAAAAACTAAGAATTGCTTTGACTATTTGTTGTTGTTGTAAGCAAAATAATAAATAATTTATTAGTAGCTTGTTCTTCTTCTTCTTCTTATGCTGCTTCCTCTGCTTATTATATTTTTTTTTTATTTTTTATCATGAAAAAGGCGCTTAAAGTGCGTTTTCGTTTATGCTTTGACTTTTTCAACAATTTGCAAATGTTACTTTTTTGCTGCATTTACATACATACATACATATATGTGTGTATTTTTGCGATGCATGTTTCGCCCACGCGTGTCATTGTTGCATGCTGAGCGCACATAGCCAACAACCGAAGTCAAGTCATAATTCTTTATATCTTTTTGTTACTTCTGCTCTTACAGCTTCTCATTGTCTTCAGTCTTAATATCTTGCTTGGCCACTTCACAGTGCTTCACTATGCATTTGTATGTGCATCTGTGTGTGTGCGTGTGTGTGTGTGTGTGCGCTCGCTAGACCAGTTTGGCCGCTTCAGCCGCGCGTTGCCATTGTATAAGTTGAGCAAAGCGTACGCGATTCCTGCGCCACAATTAACGCGCACATTCGCGCTTTGCTGCTGCGGCTGCCACGCATTCTCTGTTACGCATTCTCAATGCGATTGCAACAGCAACTTTGTCTACATGCACTTTTCTAGTCCGCTTTCTATCTTATCGTCATCAACATGCCCCACCACCGTCTGAACACTTTTCGCTCAGCATTAAAATGCGTTTTAACGCTTCGCCATTTTTTTTTTCTTCGTATTCTTAAAAGATTTTTTATTACATTTGGTTTTATTACACTATAAACTGATATCTAGTCTGACGTGTGTGCATGAGTCATATGAGCTTGTGTATAACAGTTTTTTAGCATTTAAATAAGCCAGCAAAATTCAATACGGCTTGACTCGCCTTGTCGCACTTTGTATCTAGATACATACATACACACGCGTAGATCAAAAGTTGCCGCTAACATATTCGATACTTTGTCATCAACTCATTAACATGTCATAAACCGTAAACTTATTAAGCCAACTTTAGTTATCTTAGTCGATTTGATCTAACAGCACAAACCACAAATACACTTCATGTATGCTTCTTTCGAGTTGGTTTTTTTTTTTTAGCAACTCTTAGCGAAAACAATAAATTGTACAATTGACTGACCAATCGTCCAAACAATAAACCACAAATGGTCAACAGTCGAAAAAAAGTAAGCAAGAAAAAAAAAGAAGACAAAAATAAAACTGTTTTGTTAGCAAATCGTTTTTCTTTGAGCAAGAAATAAAGGCTTTGTTGTTTGGGCGTTGAGTAGCGCAACATTAACAGCAACAGCAAAGCAACATTTCAAATACAATAAAAGTACAAAGAAAGAAACAAGCGGCAACTGCAAAGTAACTTCTTTTGTTGTTGTTGTTGTTTATTATCTTCATTCGAAAAGCGTAATTAAAAATTAGTAAAAAAAGAAGCGAGAAATTGTAGAATTCTTTCACAGAAGAACATATGTAATTACAAAACAAATTACAAACAAAGCGAAGCAACTCTATTAGGCACTTTTAATAGAACATAGACAAATCCCACTATACTGGCAACTCTATTAAGCACCTTAAATGGGTGGAGACTATTAAATGAAATGCTTATAGAATTTTAACTACAGGGAAACTGTTTATAAATTTCTCACTCTATTAATTAACAGCATTTTAATAGTTACTGTTACTTTGCATGCGAATTTTTGATTTTCTTTGCTAATAAGCGTTATGCCTTATGTGACGTTAAGGTTTAGCATAACATAAGGCATAACAATTGCCAGGAATGAGTTAACTATTAATTTTTCTATTAAAAAAACTATTAAAAACATTTTTAACATTTTTCCAATATTTTTTTTTTAAGATAGGACAGTAAACTGTGTATATAAAAACCCGTGTTATTTGATTTGAGTCAACTTTACCATAGCGCACAGTAAAAAAAAAATCTATGCATTTCGCAAACGTCAACCAAGTCAATTAAACAAAACAACACAAACAACAACTATTAACAACATAAGCTGGTCAAGAAAGCGCCACACACATACACACATAGACTCAAACACACAGCCTAATCATGATGAACCACGCCGTCGATATAAGCCATTGTACAAACTTTAAGTCAACTCAAGTCAAAGCGATTCCTTAAACGATGTCGTGCCTTCGCAAAGAAAGCATAGCAACAACAACAACAACAACACTAACAACAAAAATCTAAATAAGCAAATCATCATCAAATGCGATACAATTTGAATGTAAGCTAAAACAGGCAGTCAGGACAGACCAGACCAGATCGGAGCAGATCAGATCAGGCCAAGCCAAGCCAAGCCGAGCAACAAGACTAAAACTCAAGTCAAACATTTAAACAAACGATCGATAAATCGATTGAACGAACAAGCCAATGATCGATTTCGATGCGACTCTAGTCAATCCTGACGACACTGACGACTCCTCAAAGCTCCAAAAAAGCAAAAAAAAAAAAAGAAAAAAAAAAAAACTGTGTGCGAGTGCGCGCGATTTTGGATTTCTTGATTTGATGAACATTTTGCAACAAAGATGACGACGACAACAACAACAACAATAACAGAGTTGAAATTTCCTAACGGCATTTTACTGACTGACGGACTTAAATGTCTGTCGTACGGTTTGTCTCACTGACGATAAAACGAAGCAAACTCGTTCATCATTATTACCATTACCATGATCATCATCATCGTTGTCGTCGTCGTCGACGTCGTTCAGAATGCTCACACATTAAAGTTTAAAACTAATAGTAGGGCAAAGTAGATACAAAAAGTTCAAGCGATGTTATCGCGCCCCACAAAATAATTCGATACGAACTATTAAGCGACAGCAATACAGACCGGCGAATGGCTGCTTGCTTCGAGGGACAGACAAACAGACAGGCAGGCAGGCAGGCAGACAGCCAAGCGAACGAATAGACGTGCTTACTGTCTAAGCTTAAGAAGGAAGCATAAACGAGTCGAACTGCAAGAGAAAATACTCATGAAATAAAAAAAAAAAAAAGAGATCACAAACGACGAGTGTAGTACACGTATTAGCCAAGTTAAGGCAAGGAAAAGCACAGCAAAGCAAAGCAAAGCCAACAACAGTTTAAGGCAAACGTATGTTTGTTGCCTCACTTTGGCAGTAGAGAAAATATCAGTAAGCCACCACTGACATCGCAGCCCAGCGGCGGTAGGCAATGATCGAGTTTCAACCAAAAATAAGTAAAAAGAAACACTCATTAAAAAAAAAACCCAAATTGATTTTCTTGCTTGAAAATGATTTGAACTAAAAACGTACGTGAAGACTTTTAACAAAAAAAAAAATTAAATGGAGTCAAATAAAAGAAATAGAAATAAATAATAAAATAGTACACAAAAAATTAATTTAAAAAAAAAAATAAAATAAAATATATAAAAATATATACAAAATCAAAAGGACTTATAAATGAAAAAAAAATAAAAAATTTTAAAAAAATATAAAGAAAAAAACCAATTCAAAAAAAAATTTGCAAAAATTAATATTAATAAATTTACAAAAAAAATTATCAAAAATATAATAAAAAAAAATTGATAAAAAAAATATAAAATAAAATACCGAGAAATAAAAATATTATTAAATACATTAAAAAATACAAAAAATACATAAATTGAACATATATAATAAATAAATAAATTTAGCAAATATAATAAATAAAAAAAAAAAAATAATAATAAAATACAAATACAATAAAATACATAAAGTTCAAGTAAAATAAATTGAATTGAAAAATAATTTAAATCTTGTTTGAACTCATTTGGATTGACTTTAAAAAAAGGGTAAGCTTCTCAGTAAACTTAAAAAAAAAAACCAAATTCAAAGTGAAAAAAATAAATCAATGAAAAACGGATACATAATTCACATTATAAAAGATTGCCCACTTTGACTTACTAACCGAGCGAATGAGTGAAACTAATTATACAAGCAATGCACGACAAGACAGACAGAGGGACAGAAAGACGGACGAATGAACAAAACGTTCGCAACCGCAATACCACAATTCATAAAACGTTTAATCATACAATAACATATTATGTGAAATACAAATGTTTTTGTTTTTTTTTTTTTTTTTGTTGCTTTTTTTGGTAATTTTCGTGTCGAGAAAGTCATCATTGTCATTATTATGTTGTGAATGATCATCACATGTGCAATACACACGCACGCAACATTCAAAAAACTCAATCATAAACCTGTCAATTGGTTAAAAATGAAGATACAAGCGGTGGCAGCGACGTGCGTACGGCAATGGTTTGCTCACACTCACACACTCAGTCAGTCCAGCCAGCCAGTTAGTTAGTCAGTCAGTCAGATGGTCTGCGGCAACGTTGTACGTGCTGTTTTGGCCAATGTTGCTGATTTATTGCGTTTGTGTTGACAGTAAGTACGCGCTTGAAAAAAAGAAATGAACGAAAAAAAAAAAAAGCAAAGTTTCAGCCTCATTAACGCAGTCGACGTTGGCGTCGACGTTAACGCAACGCAAAACCAAAACCAAAAAATACGTAAAATTATACCAAAAACTCGATCGAAATCGCGTACTCGACTCGATTCGACTCGTTCGTTCACTCGTATGCCATAAATGCGCTCTACACATAATTATCAGCGAGTAGATCATGCAACGCGCAACATCAAAGATACAACACATACATACACACGCCACGCATGTACCAACTATAGAGATACTCAGCTACAGATACAGATACAGTAGAGCGTATAAAACGCGTTGAAATTTGTTGTCTTCTTTTTTTTTTCTGTTTTTTTTTATTATATTTTTGGTCAAAAATTATTTTCAAGGAATGTCGGCGCAGTCAGCAATCATTGCTCAGCCAGCCACAGAGATTCAATGATTTTTAACTTAGTTTCTCCACAGACTGAGACTCAGACTCAGTCGTCTCAGATGCACAAGCTCAACTCAACTCAACTCAATCGTTCGATCGTTCATTCGTTCGTTCATTCGTTGTCTCGTCTCATCTTGTTGCATACGCGTTGCTTTTGAAAAAGGAAACTTGTTAAGACCAATTTTTGTCGCTACCTCCCCCACCAATACAACACAACACAACACATAACATGGCTTTGCTTTGCTCTTCGCGTTGTATTGCTTTTTGATTGAAGTTAACCATTAAAAAATCGCCGCTGCTTCAATTATGTTCCTCTGTCTCGCTCACTGCCACACGCTCTTTCACTTTCGCACACACACACACACACACACACGCTTTGTATTGTCTTCAGTGTTGCTTCGTTGCTGCCATGCTAAGTCTAGACAATTTTCAAACTAAACTTAAAAAAAAAAAAAAAAAAAAACGTTCAAGAAAATAAAAAAACCTCTGCTGATGAGTCCCTTTGGGATCAATGTTTTTGTCCTTTGTTGGGCATTTTCAAGTTTAATGCGGGCGCATATCATATTATTGGTTTTCTTTGAAATGCGCGACCATGTTGTTGTTGTTGTTGTTGTTGTTGTTGTTGTTGTTGTTGTTGTTGCTGTTGTTGTTGCTGTTGTTGTGCCTCATCTTCTACTTCTCCTTGATGACGCACAAAGCTTAAGTTGTCTACGCTTCAAGCATGAACGACGAATGTGCGACGTCCTTGAGCTCTTGCGTTAAACCAACCGACTAATGTACAGACAAACAGACCATTACACATACAAACAAACAAGCAATTTGTACTCATCTCTTTTTTTTATAATAAAAGCATCATATTTAAATCAATTAAAATTTATTTCTAATTTTAACGCTGCAAAAAAAAGCAAAATTTCAATAAAAGATTTTTTTGGTGAAGAATACAAAGTGGCCGAATAAGAAGAAGCACAAAACTTGTTGCTCGTACGCCGGAAAGCGTTTTGTATTGAAATTTATTTATGCTAATTAGTCTAAACAAAGTGCCTTTAGTTGTTTCGCGTTTGCTTCTTCAAGTTGCCGCCGAACAGCAAAGCGACGCGTCAAACCAAAGAAACCCGCTTCAATAAAGAACAAATATTTGTTGTTGTCAATTTATGCATAGAAATGATGCTAAGGCTGCCAACTTAAACGGGCAAAATCAATTTCAAATAAACAACAAAAAATAATAATAAAATAAAAAAAAAATTTTAATAAAATAAAAATAAATTCGAGTGCTAGACTGACGTATGCGCGCTCTAGGCTTTTGATAACATAGGAGCATTTAATTTTGTATTATTATTTTATATTATTTTTTGTAACTTTGAAATTTCTTTTCATCACTGACAAATCTAGACTGCGTATATTTTATGGTATTCAAATCTTTAAATTTTTTTTGGAAGAACTTTTAAAGGGTTTTTATTGAAGCTTTGGAATTGTTCTTGAACTATGATTTAATGATAATCGTAAAACAATATCACAAATCACGCGAAAATGCACGTTACATTCATTGCAAGAGTTCATCATTTATAATGAGTACAGTGAAACCAACCATAAACGAAGCCACTTCGTGACAATGCTTGTGTCCAGACACAGAAGATGTTCGTTTGCATGAGAGATCTAGACATGAGAGATCTAAGCATGAGAGGTTTGGACATGAGAGATCTCAGCACGAGTGATCTAGACATGAGAGATCTCAGCACGAGTGATCTGGACATGAGAGATCTCAGCATGAGAGTTCTAAGCATGAGAGATCTAGACATGAGAGCTCTAAGCATGAGAGATCTATTAAACATGGTACTATAAAATTCACATGTCTATAAAGAGTTAGCCACGTATAGACTATACACTATAGTAATTTTTTTAATATAAGCAACAACAACGTTGACTCGGATGTTTGCACACGACCGTTCTTATAACAAAAGGGCGCCATTAAGCATATGTATGTATGTGTGTGTGTTTATTTGTCATAAATTATGGCACATATGTCTGTACATACATAAATAGGTATGCAAATATTATGAAGCATGTTGTTGATAAGAAAGCGACAAACAACAACAACAACAACAACAACAGCAAAGCAAAAGAGGTGAGACAAGCAAACGTAAACGCAAATTAATGTTTCCTTCCGCTCGAATTGTCAACTGTGTGAAACATTCAAAACTTGTCTTTGGTAAAAGTTAACGGACAACTTTTCTGTAAATATTAATTATGGAAATAAATGAAAATTAAGAAGAAGAAAAAAAAAACAAAATCATAGGCATAGTTTAATGTTGTTGATTGTCACTTGTGATAGCAACGATGACTTCCTTTGGCAACGACGCTTTTTTTTTTATACAAAGAAAATCTTATAAAATATTATAGTTTTTTTTTTTTTCACTTACTTGCAATGTGATAAACCGTTCGCTTGTGTGACACAAGTGCCACCATTTTTGCAGCCTTGGCTGAGACAAGAGGCGCCTGCAAGGAGAGAAAAATACAAAATAAATTAATAATTATTATAATTAATTAAAAATTAAATTTAAAAATATTATTAAGACACATAATTCATTAATATTATTTTTTTTGGCACATGCTAAGATGCTGCAAAGTTATTATCTGAAATATTATTAAAAAAATTTTTGGAAAAATTTCAATATTTTGGACATTTCACTGATCCCAGCAACCGTTATAACCTTACGTGCTCTTTATTGTTCAGCTACAAGTATTTCACAATATTTTGCAAGAACAAGAACAAATAAGTTTCATTCATTATTCCTTATTTTTCGCATTTTTGCCAATCTTATTGACACAAAGTCGTCGTCGGTGGCTCATGGCTACAATAATAAAATAACGTGACATGGCAGAAGTCTTTAAGATTATGTCGCACAGCAGAGGGCCGACAGATGGCACTTTACTTTAATTCATAAATAACAAAGAAATAAAATCGGAAAACCGTCAAACACGCAAAAATCACATTAAAAAATATATTCGCGAAATGCATAATTTTTACATATATATTTTTTGACATTTTTGTTATTTAATTAATTTTTTTTCATTTTTTTTTTTTTTCTTTTCAACGATGCTGTGAAAATATTAAAGCGCAACAGAGAAGTTAAGTGCAAAAAAGTGAAAGATGACATATAAAATCAAAATTCGCGTTGGCTCATTAAAGACTTTAAGCGGCAGCAACATGTTGCTAAAGGCGCTGCAACAAAATGCAGCAACATTCACCACAAAACGATCAAGCGGCGACAACAACAACATCAATTGTCATTACAAAGTATGGCAAGTTTATTGCAACAACAACAACAACAGCAACAACAACAGCTTTGAACAATATTAATTTACGCTGCCGCCTTCTTTAAAAGTAACTGAGGGGGAAGGTGTTTGATTTGCCGCCACTTTGCAGCAATAATTTCGCAGCTGTATTATTATTGTTGTTGTTGTTGTTGTTTGTAGACGCTTAAAGGGACGTGTTGCAGCAACACTTGTCTGCATTTATGTCATGGCTTCGGCTTCGGCTTCGATTTCGACTTCATAAATTTAATAAACTTTTGAGCATGAAAAATTTTATTTATTACTACAAACGGGCGTTGATTGTTGTTGTAGTTGTTTGTGTAATTGTAGTTTTTAATGCCATTGCCGGCAGTTATTGTTGTTGATGTAAGCATAACAAACAAAAACAAAAAACTTGCACTGATTTTTTTCACCAAAAAAATTTAAATTATCTTCTTTCTCACACTTTCATACACACTCTCCCTCTCTCACTCTCACTTATGGCGTTTCTGCGTTTTTTTGCCGAAAACTGACGGCGAAAGTTCACTGCACTTAAGAGCAACAACAACAACAACAAAAATGTAGCTGTCTTGCAATTTTTTCTTTTGCATTTTCTTTTGTCGTTGCTTTGCGCTTTTTATTTTATATATTTGAAGTCTTATTTTTCTTCTTCTTTTTTTTGTGCTTTTCATTCATATATTTTGACAACTTATTCGCGCTTCCTGCTATCAAATTTGATGCGCAACGAAAAATGAGCATTGCATGCAAAGAACATTTCAAAAAAAAAAAAACGGCGCTCTTCTTAGCATTGTTGCGCTCACCTTATCTCTCATCTCTCTCTTGATGTGCTCACGCAAGCAACAAAGAAGAAAGCTCAAATTGTTATTGCTGTTGTTGTTGTGTGCGTCGGCTCTTGTCACTTAAATGTGCTAATTGGTCGAGTGTGCGTTTACTTTAGCAGAAGCCTCTTTAGTCATTGTTGCTTTTATTGTTGTTGTTGTTTCATAAATTTGCCATGCGTTCTTAACCACAACCGAAAATGCAAAAAGAAGAAGAAAAACAACAAGACTGCGCTTACTTTAAATTTGCACAAAAACACACACAATTAACTCACCACAGCGCCAACGGCAAGCATGCGTCAGTCAATCGGTCAGTTTCCTGCTATAGACACGAGCCTCATACGTACGACAATTGACGCTGACGCCGCTGCTGACGTAAAGACAGTTTCATCAATGTGTGTGTGTGTGTGTGTATGTGCTTTGCTTTGATTGCCTTGAATTTGCGTTAATGCGACAAAGTAAAAATGCCGACACAAATTTGCAATAACAACAAAAACTTAAATAAAACTGAAAAAAAAAAAACAACAGCAAACACAAGTAATGATAAAATATATTAAAGAAGAATGCATGTATGTATGTATGTTATGTGTGTGTCTAAAAGACCCTTTAATATGTAAGAAACTTCTGACACGCGTCGCGCATGCCAATCGACGTTGACGTCGACGTCGACGTCGCTGCTGTTTTGACTGTGCGACGACAGCGCTGGGCCGTTGAAGAAACAGTTAACTCTTTTGTGTTTTGTTATTCATGTGCTCCTCATGCATTTCGTTTACTGCACTCGTCTTACACACACACAACAGTCAAGCCAAACCCAACACATGTTTATTGCTCAGTGCCAAGAAACTTTATTTATTTAATTTTTTTTTTCCAATTCAATACAAATAAATTGGAAATTTATAATTTTATTGAGAAATTAAATGAAAAAAATCAAAAATAAAGAAAAATGTATAAAAAACGTTGAAAAATTGTCACATACGATTTCTACGAACATAAATTAAATATGTACAAATTTGGATGATCGATGTGTATTGGAATGTCGTCAGCGACATTCGACTTCGGCAGCTGCATTGCAATGACCGAACAGTAAAAGCAGAAGATGAGGAGTTGAAAGAGGCATAAAAAAAAACACAAAAAGGTATTTTATCGCATAAAAACTAAGTTTGATTGAATTTATTGTTGTTGTTGTTGCTACAATAATAAAAAAATAAAGCTTTCATTGCGTTGAGTCACTCATATCGGCAACAACAACAACACTGTGCCTGCGCCCATGACTGCGACCGAATCCGAGACCGAGCCGAGCATGAGCACGAGCTGAAACCGAATAAACACGATGTGCGCTTCAGTCACATTCTTTGCTTGATTGCCACTTGACTTCACTGCCTATCACATTGTCCCATGCACCGCCTCCTCCTTCGACAACTTTGGGCAAAAGACTAATTCGTATTCTTCAATTAAAATCAGAACCTGTGCGCCTTCTTCGCCCGCTGTGCGACGACGACTCCTGTGCATTATTAATGATTATACCAACAACAACAACAAGAAAAAGCAATCATTTTGACTTCGACTGCGTTGACTGACTGTCTTTGAACGAAGCCATTAATTAAAAGCAAGTGCACGTAATATGCATAATAAATGAGCCCAATTAAGCCGCTTTTGGTTTTCTGTTAATTGGGGAGGTTTTTTTCTTATTTTGATATGCAATATCATTTTGTCTCTTTTTCAAATACATATATCAATGCACAACGTATTCAAAAATACATACATACAAGAAAAGTCTCCATGCAATTCTCCAAAATTTCAAAGTCTCAACTCAACTGTTGATTAGTATTACTGAGAAAACCGCATTAGCAAAAATTTAAAAAAGTGTACAATTTTTAGCAAAAGTCTACAATGTCTACACAAATATTGCGGTTTATTTTTTTTTTTTGTATTAGCGTAATAAAATTTGAATTTGTTGCATAAAATTTCTCCATAGCAAAAAGAAAAAAACTCTACAAAATTCTCCACTAACCTAAAATCATTTACAAACATGAACATAGCAAAAAAGCTCAACATAATACATGTTGCAAACATCACTCAACCACTCGTCAACGTCATCATAAATCTGCAACCAGAGTTGCCACATAGCGCATATATATATGTACATATGTGTGTGTGTTCGTAGTCTATAATTAAGCCACATAAAAGTCTCAAGCAAACCAAGTTAATTTACTACAAATCTCGAAACTCGCTGTAAGCTCACATGATAATTGTATAAGGAAATAAAATCGAAACGATCCAAACCGAACTGAACCGAACGCCGAGCTGAGCTGAGCCAAGTTAAAATTGTGGCCAACACAAGTAACATATTTTATGATGCTCTATGCTAAAACAAGACTCAGGATTGCTGCTGCTTTTGGCGCTAACATGAGTCTGACGGTTTGCTCAGCTTTGCTTTGCTTTGCTCATTGAACCGGCTTTGCTCGCGGTGACTAAGCAGCGCTTTACATGCGTGTGTGTGTGTGTGTGTGTGTGTGTTGGCGCAAGTTTAAAATAGTCACTAAAACTGAAACTTGACTAAAAAATTTTGTAAAAAGAAAAATTTAATGGCATTTTTTTTTTTTTTATTTAATTAATTTTTTTGTTTTTATTTTATTTCGTTTTAGTCAAAATGCTTTAAACATAAAAAAAAAAGAAAAAACTGACTAACTGATTGATTGGTTAATTGACAAACAGACGCAGAGGTTTGAGCGATCAGAGCGTTCGTTTGGTCGGTCAGTATTCTCTGTCTGACTGTCTGTCTGTCTGTCTGTCGAGCAGTCAACAATCTTGAGTGGCGCTTGTCTTAACTTGAGTAAGTTGAAATGCTTCACCAACGAACGCCTGCGCACAGCACGCTAGCAAGTCTCTCTGTGTGTGTGTGTGTGTGCGTGAGTGCGATACATATATAAGCATCATGCTGCCACGACGTCAAGTCCGGCGGTCGGTTCAATCAGTTCAAGCTATCACTCACTCACGGACTTCTTTCTTACACACACACACACACACACTTACTCATCATGCAACTCCGCTTACTTTGATGTATCAATTTAAATATTTATAAATATTTCTTATGCTCTTGCAAAAAAGAGCATATTCACTTTGTCGTGAAGTTTGGAAAGCAGCGAAAGAGACAACTCCGTCTCTATAAACTATATGTATGCCAGAACATGTCCGTCTGTCCTGCCAAAATTTTAAGCATATTGAAAAAATTTAAACGCAGAAATTCTTCAGTTATGTTCAGGCATTGTATATCTCAGTATTATTTTGATCGGACGATTACAGCTTATATAGCTGCCATAGGATTGATCGGTTTTTGGTTGAAAAACTTTATTGTTCTTGAATATGAGCGGACAAAATTTTGCAATTACGTGTTTTTATTAATGCCCGACTATTATCCAAAAGTTTTATATGAATCGCGCATAAAGGCGTGGCACCGCCCAACTAAAGAAAAACCTAAAAATGGTATTTCTCATTAAGCAGATGAGTTTGTGTAGTGAAGTATGACTACATTGCTTTTTTTAAAACAAATTAAAAAATGGGCGTGGCTACTTGTATGATTTTTATTGGTTAATCGATAAAAAGTATTTTCCAATAAGCGTATATAAATTTCGACAAAGCCGTCAAAGCTTCCTTACTGGTTTTTCTTAATTCTTGCAGTATTTTTGTTTTTTTTTTACTTTTGTGTATTTTGGCACGTTATCATTATTCGCATTCATTTATTGTTATTATTATTATTTTTTATTTTTATTATTATGATCATTCTTCTGCGAGTCTGTGTAATCCAAACTAATTGACCTCAATTAGTTGCAAGCGCGGCAGCGCACAAGAGTCAATGAGCCCCAGTCAAGTCAACAAGCGCAACTTGTCGCCAATTTATGCCACTCTGCACGTGGATTCATTGTCCATCTCTCTCTCTCTCTCTACGAATCGTACCCTCACTGTTTTTTTTTTTTGCCAGCAATTCTTAGCAGTTTTGTTTGCCATTAGAGCGATTTTCAGTAATTTTACAACACTGTCAGACAACATGCAAAACGCATGCCGCAACGCTGACATGACAACGTCCGTCGAACGTGCTTAATGCATTGCAGCGGCGATTTTAGCATGACTCCCCAGGCAAATGACTAAACAAAAACAACAA
Source organism: Phortica magna (assembly GCA_037044515.1). NCBI lineage: Eukaryota > Metazoa > Arthropoda > Insecta > Diptera > Drosophilidae > Phortica > Phortica magna. Next base: position 20,634 of record JBAMBP010001808.1, read on the forward strand.
CAACCAAAAAACAATTAAAGCCGTTACAATCGTACATGCATAAACCATTGTCAGACTGTCCAAACGACCGACCGAACGACCAAACGAACGAATGAACGAACATTTGCCAAAGCAATTTCCAACTGTGCAACACAGCAATTTTCAAATGATGAAAAGCAAAAATAACAACAAAAAACAATGACAAATTTATGTAAAAGACAACAACAACAAAAACAAAAACAACAAACACAACAAAATTGCATTGACGTCGTTGGCAAAAATGGTTTTCGCATAAACTCATGTTCATGTTTGTTACAAAGTTCAGGAAAAACGGCACATTTTCGTTCACCCTTCTTATCTTCTCATACAACACCACTAAACGCAACTCATTCATGCTCATACACACACACACATACATACACACACATAACTTATGATAACTTAATGACGACGAAGGCTTTTTTTTGTGCTTTGAGTCAAACATAAAAATTCACACAATTATTTGATTTAATTGTTTAATGACTTATGTATAATGTATTATTGAGAACACTTGCGTTAGCTTAACACAAATGTAGCATTTACGTAAAATGTAATACAAATCAATTGAAATAAATTAAAAGAGAAAAGTAAACACAGATGGTTAAAGCAAATCTTTGGCCATCATAGCCTCCTTATAAAGATTTTTATAGAATTTTCTTTCAGTTTAACTTTTTTATACAAATAAAATTCATTTTTACTCTGAGGTACATTATAAAAGGGCATGTGTCGGACAAAATCTCACCAGATCTCAACAAGCGAAAGTGTCCGTAATTAAATACACCATGTCCAACTATTTAGGCCATTAATTTAGTAGTTATTATTAAATTTTTAGCAAAATCTTACGTGAGTTACCGAAATTCCAACAAGTAAAGTGAGGATGCGCCATAAATCATTTCATTTCCTTTGCAATTCTTTGTATAGAAATTCAAATTGTACGTTTATTAACCCTACTTTCATGCATATAATAAACAATTGTGCACTTTTATTGAATTCACATGCATATTTATGTCACTCACTAACTCCCCCACACTGCCCCCCAACAATCAACAGTGTCAAAACGGTAGCAATAATCATAGCGGGTGGCAGAAAAAAAAGACTTCTTCAATCAAGCGCAAAAATGCATCCTCATCAGCAACATCATCATCATCATCATCATTATAATCATCATCATCATCAGCAACTGTTGGCCCAGTGGCCTCAATAAAACACACGCTCGCATTTAAATTAATTGCAGCCACTAAACAACAGCAACAACAACAACAACAACAATAAGCTAAGCGCAGTTAAATCAAACGAGCTGTCAAATTGGCTTTTTTGTACTCACTTATGTTTTATTATTATTATTTTAGTTTTAATTTTCTTGTTTATTTTTTTAGACTCATTTTTTTTTACAAGTGAATTGCGCGCGCGCGCTTTCGTTGAGCTTCATTGATAGAGCGTGAAAATGGTTTTGCGTGCGATATGCCCAACACACACACACACACATACACACAGACACAACATTCGTGTAGAATTCGATGAATGCGTGAAAAAAAGAAGCGAAAAGTATCTCATGTATAAACAGCAAAGTAGACAAATCACAGACTGTTTGCAATGCAACGCCATGCCACGCCCCGTCGCCTCGGTTTGCTTAAGCAAGTGTAACATGATTAGCTTAGCGGCAAATGGGCGGCAGCGTTGGCATTTCTAGCGTGTTAACAAAACAGGTGAATTACACATTACTTTTTTTTTTTTTTGATGCTTCGTTGGTTAATTTTCATTTATTTATTTATTTTTTTTATATTTTTGTTAATACAAAAAATACTTGATCAACTTTGCTGTAAAACGAGTGTTTTAATATTTTTTTTTTAAGCTTTAATTAAACATTTACAAATTGTCGTTTAATTGTTATATTTTAAACATGAAAATGGGCGTAAAAAAAATGTTATGTTTCAATAATAGTTGTGTATGTAAAGTATGTTTTAAGATAAAATGCGCATTGTGCCATTAACCTTGACATAGTTGGGCGTCTTAGAAGTAGTACAAAAAAAAAAAAAATTATTGTTATTAATAATAAAAATAAATAAATTTAAATAAATAATAATTAACGGCTCCAGACTCCCAACAACAGTGTTTCATATGATATGTAATAAAAACTAAAACAAATATTTGTGAAATTATAAAATTCTAGTACAACAACGCCACCTAGCGGCTTTAACTATAGCTAAGTAAGAATTAATTGATATAATAAATATAAAATGAAAAATTTTAGGAAATCTTTCATGCCGTTTTCAAGCAGTATAATAATTATGCACTTTAATCAGTAAAAAAAGGTTATCATTTAATAATTCTCAATAAATCTGCTTAATCCAAAAAAAATGTTTTTCAACAGAAAACGTTCGCCAGCCCAAACCCAAACCTCAATTCAAAAACAACGACCGACCAATATGTCAGTCATTAATAGATAACCAAGAGCAAAGTACAAAATAAGAAAAATTCAAGAAACAAAAGAAAGATAAGCAACATTACAATTATAATAATAAAAATAATAATAATAACAATGATTTTTTTCGAAAACTTCAACAATTTCGCACACATACATGCATACTAACAGACGGACGGACGATCGGACGGTTGGACAGTTGGACAATCAAGCGCACACTTGTGCTTTACTTCTTTAAGCTTATCGAATTTGGATTAAGTCACTTGCATGCTGCTGTTGCTCTTGTTGCTGTTGTTGTTGCTGCTCGGCGCGCCTTTAAGTTCGAAAAAGAAAAGACAAAAAGCTAAAAACAAAGCACAAAGCACAAAGAAATCAGCAACAACAACAACAACAACCGCAACAACAATAAAACAAAAAGGCAAAACGCTATCAGCATACAAAACCAAAACATTAAGCAACAAAACGCAACGCAATACAAAAACAACAACAAATACATTAACTACAAATCATGGCCAAAAATTTCTCACGCTTTTCTCCACTAACAACAACAACACAGCACCAAACATAAGAAAAAACGAGAGCAACAATCAAGCGCAGAACAAAAAAAATAAAAAAGATATAAATAAATCAAATAAAAGAAGAAGAAAAAATTATACTTATTATAATAATACATGTTTTGTTTTTAAACATTTTCAACTGAGCGAAATATGAAAAAAAAATGAAATAAAATGCATGAACGAAAAAAATCCTTTCTTTTGTTTATGAAAAATAAATTATTAAAAAAAAATTATTAAAAAAAAAATTATTAAAAAAAAAGTTTATCGAAAATAATTTTAAAAAACTTTTGGAAAAATATTTAAAAAAAAAATTATTAAAAAATATTTAAAAAAAATTAACAAAAAATATTTAAAAAAAAATGATATAAAAAAATTTTACAAAAAATATAAAACACTTAAAAATAATATATAAAAAAATTCCAAAAAATATATAAGAAAATTTATAGAACAAAAATATATGTGAAAAAATTTAAAAAATATATAAAAAATTAAAAAAAAGGAAATTTGTTAAATAAACTTTTATTACAAAAATATAAAAATTAAGAAAAATTTCAAAAAAAAATTACAAAACACTTATTGATTGTTAGAAGAGTCACTCTAAAATAAAAGGATCAACAATTTAATAAACAAAAAATGCCAAAGTTCTCAAAGACAGTCTGGGAGAGAAAGAGTGAGAGAAGGTGACACTTCTCCAGTTCGTTTGAGTTAAGTTGAGTGTATGATGAAATGCCTGAGAAAGGAACATGTCGCTTATCAGCATTATATGCCTGCTTGCTTTCTTTCTCACATGCAACATGCTGCGCAGACAGACTGACAGACAGACTAACGACAAATCAACGAAACGCGCATATTGAAAGATCTTCTGTACTTTTCAATTGCTTTGATTTTACTTTACAGTTTACAAAGTAATGCCGTTATCAGCTGTTTATGTGTGTGTGTGTGCGTGTGTGACGACGTAATAATGCAAATGAAGCGCGCAACTGAAACATTGAAAGTGATAAGGGCACACATAAGAATGCAGCACACTTAAAATCAAATCGAAACCAAAACTACAAACTAGAAAGGGAGAGCGCGACTCAAGAGAAGGCATGGCATGACAAGGCAACGATCACAGTCGAAGTCGAACGCTGGCAGTCACCTAAATTCGCGTCAGTTGGCACTCTGATAAGCGTCATAAGATTCACACAGCCGAGCAAAGAGCAACGAGCAACGAGCGACGCAAAGTCATGTATAAATAATGTAAAGAATGATGCGATGGCTGATGTTGTTGCTTGCCTTTTCCTTTCCTTGCCTTAAATGCTTGACAAAATACCGTTGTCTTAGAGCAGACGACGCGGCGGGTAGTGAGACAAACAAAATGCATATAAATAATAATAAACATAATAATAAAAATAATATAAATGCGGAACAAAAGAAAGAAATAGTGGAAAAACAAATAAATATATGTATGTATGTAAAGTGTTAATGAAATGCAGCAACAACAAGTGCAAGCGAGATAGCAAGCGTGCAAGTGTGCAGTGAATATGCCATGAAGCCATGAGTCTATGAAACTATGAAGAAGAAATGAAATGAGTGTGGGAACAAATTTGTGCGCCGTTTATCTCAATAGTTTTACAGCAACAACAACAACAAAAACCACAACAACAACATGTGTATATTGAAAAAGTAGTGGGTTATTGAAGCGGTTATTTGGTTGCTTGCTAAGCAAATTATTACCGATAGGCGCGCAACACCCAATTGGGATAAGACGAAGGGGGGGGGCGCCAAACTCAAAAGAATGATGATAATTTTGTGCGTTTTTTTTTTTTTAAATGCATATTAATTAAATGAAATATGGCAAATATTTATTAAATGCATTTGTGGTTAAACGCAAATTTCCGGCAGAACAAATATTATTTTTTGTTATCAGTAAAGTAATATTTATAAAACAATAAATAAAAGAATGTTATAAATCAAATCTAAGCTCTATGCTGAAATGCTCGAAGTGCCAAGCCAAGTTTAAAAGCGTCGCTAAGCCACTTAATAGAATTAATAGCATTTGGTTAAGGATTAACAGATCGCCTTAAGGCAACAGACACTTTACACAATAACACTTCAAATATGCCAATGCATATCTATGTGTGTATGTGTGTGTGCGTGTGTGTGCATGTGCTCAATGTCAAATTGCATTGAATTGACAACCCTTGGCATAATCGGTTGTGTGTGCCTTCTTCGTGCTGAGCTCTTGTAATTCAAGTGTACTTGAAAATTATACTAAAAACACTTTAAAAGGAATATAAGCAAAAACCAACAAGAATAGCAACAACAACTACAACAACAACAGGACCAACAACATCGGTATTAAATAATGGCGGCGGCGTTGTGCATATTAAAAACAACAACAACAACCACAACTAAGGAAGAAGATTCGTGGGAAACTAAAACACCCTCATACGCACAAATACACACACACACACAGACACATTTATTGCTTAACAACATTAAGCAACAGAAAGAGACAACAATACATATATATATGTATGTATGCATAATATAACATAAAGGGTTAATAGTATTTTGTTTGCTTTCTCGCTCGCACACATGCGCCCGCTGTCTTGTTCATTACTCGTCGCATCGCGTCTCATCACATCTTCGGCCCTTCCCGCCCTGCTCATCCATGCTCATTGTCACCAGTAGTTAGTATCATAATGAAATGTACTTTTAATAAACTAAGGCATTTAACACTTCCGGCTCACTTCGTCGTCTGAAAGCCGTAAGCCGTATTTGCCCATTTAAAGCAACATTGTTGCGGCTATGGCTGCGGCCTGTGGCCTGTAAGCGCGACCTGTGCACTCTGCGTGAGCGTGTGACATTTGCTTGATGCGTATAGATACATTATTATATTGCAAAATGATCTTTAAAAATGCATAAATGATATATACACAAATCAAATATTTCTTTTAATATTATAAGGAGTTGGATTTTCTATTTATAATAATCAAGACGCTTCAATCTGTTACTTTGCTTCATAGCACACAATCAATAAAATTTGGGAACTTAGGAAACTTAGGAAACTAAGAGAAAGTATGGTAATTTGCCATTGGAGAACATGTATCCATGACTATCTCTAGGATCTCTGGCCTGAGTGGTTTATTTACATGAGTCTTGCTCATAATTATAATTATAATGCTCAAAACTTGTTCCAAGACGCTTCCAAGACGAAGACTAGGAGAACATGTAGCCATGACTGTCTCTAGGATCTCTGGCCTGAGTGGTTTAATTCATGATTTTTTTTTATTACCATGAGTCTTGTTGGCTTGGACATTTAATATGATTTTTTTCAGGAATTCTGGCTTAAGTTGTATGTGCTCTTTAAGTATGGCTGGTTCCGTATTGAACAAGTGACATGTAAATTAAGAAAAACAATGGTTTACAAAACTCTCTCGCACAAATAAAACGCATAGTTTAACATGAGCTAGACTCAACATGCACACACACACACACACACACACATACACAAAGAAAATATCATATAAAGTTTGTCATTTCTCATACATGTATCTCTATGCACATGTATATTTGACATGCACCCGACGCCCTCTCCCTTTCAATACAAGTTCGTTTGAAAGAAACCAAAAAGAATTTCTTGTCTTTAAGTCGAGTCAATGTTTTGTTTTTTTTTTATTTTTTATATGTGTTTTTGTATGCCTTAAGCTTGTCTCAATGACTTAACATCGATAGACATAACAAACAAATGAACACAAACGAATGAGCGAACCAACAAACGAACAAACCAACAAACGAACGAAGACACGTAGGAAGGAACGTACAAGCAAATAGATAAATAGATAAATAGTTAGATAGATGAAAATATCTGCGCTTAAAGGCGTTTGTTCAATGTTGTTGTTATTGTTGTTGTTGTTGTTGCTGGTGTCTTAGTTGTATCGCGTGCAGCTAATGTGCTGTTGTTCCCTTATGTTAGCCGCCGTTCGCGTTGCCCCTCTTTACTCTACCCATTTGTTGTCTACTGGGGCTGCGACTGCGGCTGCGCCTTCTACGCGTTCATCATTTGAGGTTGTCAGCCTCTTCGTGCACAGTCAAAGTGTTAGCAGCATAACAAGAAGAAGAAGAAGAAGCAGTAGAAGAAGCAGAAGAAGAGTGGTCGGTGGCAATAACGAACAAACTTGTTCCGTTCATTCGTTGGTCAAAACCGCAACGCTTTTAGTTTGCTTTGCTTTGGTTTGCTTCAAAATAATAATAATAATAAAAGTCACCGAGTAGCAAAGCAACAAGAAAAGACTTTAAGACTTGAATGCGTTGTCTTGTCTTGTGTTGTCTTGTGTTGTGTTGTGTTGTCTTATGTTGTCTTGTGTCCGTTCATAAAGAAAAAGTCATTAAACAAGCAACGCGTTTTGCTAAAGAAGAAGACGTTCAACCGACCAATCGACCGACCGATCCGTTCAGTGCAGACGAGACGAGACCAGACCAAGACCAAGCCATTGCCAATGATGATCATGATCATGATAATGATGATAATGATATAGAGAATAGCATACAGATAGACTAACTGACTGACTTATTGACAAACAGACAGACAGACAGACAGACAAAGAAAGAGAGATGGTATGAGATGAGATGAGTTGAGTTGAGTTGAGACCAACAGTTGTAGAAAAGTCAATAGCAAGTTTTACTTGATATGTACAACTCATACTGCCACATCAACTTCTTCTTCTCTTTCTGCTGCTTCTTCTTATTGCTCGTCAACGCGTCTGTGTCTTTACTACTTCTACTTCTATTTCTACCAACAACTTCGACATTTTGATTTGTATTCTTTTTTAGCTGAAGAAAATTGTTGTTGTTTTTGTTGTTGATGATGATGAGAAGTAGTAGTAGAAGAAGAAGCAGAATGACGACTGCACATGCGTAGCTGTGGCATCATCAACAACGGTATTTGTTGTTCTTCTTCTTGTTCTTGTCTATACTTGGCTGTCATTTTATTATACATGCTTTTGAGTCATCTTCACAAACTAAAGAGAATTTCTTCTTGACCAACCATCATCATCATCATTATCATTATTAGTATTATGATCAACTTAATTATCATGTTCATTAAAAGTCAATAAGCCAGACAGACAGACAGACAGACAGACAGACAGACAATTCAACACTATAATCTCACATTTCTGCTCATTTAACTTCCTCTAGTCTGGTTTACTAATTACTATTTAAGCCAAGCTCAGCAGCGCATATGTTACATGTCTGTATCTTTCTAACTATATGTGTTTGTATGTAATTATCTTATGCATGTTGTTGTTGTTGTTGCTGTTGTTGTAATGTTGTATTAATTAGTTTTGGCGAACGTTCGTCGGCATTTCTTTCCCAGCCTATCTTTCTTACTAAACACGATGAAAGTTGTCAACGCCATAAAGTCAAATGCGGCGTTGTTGTTGTTGTTGTTGTTGTTGTTGTGGTTTGTTGCACAGCATTTTTCGTCCAACTTTGGCTTTGGCTAACATGTCGTTCAACATGGTCGTCGACGACTGTCAGGTTTATTTATGCGAACATTATTGTGTTGATTTTCTTTACTTAAGAAATGAAAAAAAAAAAAAAAAAAAACAAATCAAAAATAATCATTGGCAAAGAACATAAGCGACTTTCCAATGTCGAAATAAACTTAAAAAATCCACTAAAATGTTAAAAAAAAAAAAAAAAAAAATCAACATGATTTCGTATTTATAAAGAAACCTCTCCCAAAAAAAAAAAAAAAAAAATGCCACGCAAATCGAACGTGAACGAGGCTAAATGAGTTGATTGCGACGACGCTAGTTTTGGGGCAACTTAACAAATACACACACACACACACACACACACACACACACGCGCGCGTATATACATACATACATAAGTATAGCAACAACATTTTGTTGGCTTAACTCGCTGCGCGTTTAAGTGCAAATACAAGGTGTGTCCAAGCAAATCGAGCGCATAAAAGTGCCAGCAACAATGCCCGTTGTCGCATCATGATCAAGAGACAGCGGCGGCAGCAACACCAACACTAACAACAACAACAGCACGGGCAACATACATACATAAGTAAAGACAAGTCCAGGTGAGGCAGACCAGGTGAGCGTTGATGCGTTCAAGTAACACAGGCGAGGCGATACGATACGATGCGATGCGAGGCCAGGCCAACACAAGCCCAAAACTGCAAAAGACAACAACAACAACGACAACAGCAACTGCAAAAGGGTAACACACAGCGACAAAAAGAAATCAAACCAGTAAGGACGTTAACTTCGGCCTTGCCGAACATGTATACTCTTCACGACACCTTTTTGGGTTTTTTGGAATCTTATTTATTTTAGTCATATAGCCTACAGATCAATTTTCGTTGTTTTACCTCATTGGGTGTCAGATATATGGATATCTTAAGTAAGAAAAAAGTTTCCCATACAGCGTTTTAAACTTTGCTACTCTTCCTCTTCTTCATTTTGTATGGCAGGTACCAGTTCCAGTTGTCCGATCTTAATAAAACTTTCAGGCATTTGGTCTGGTCACACTAAATTACTACTTTTGAGATTTCAGCACTCTATCTTGTAAAACAAAAAAGTTTTTCATACAACGATTGAAATTTTTTTTCCTTCTTCTTCTTCTTTTTGTATGGTGGCTACCAGTTCCAGTGGTCCGAACTCGCTGGTTCCGAACAATGTGTCATCGTAATAAAATAAAAGCGTCTGTGCAAAATTTCAGGTCGATAGCTTCAAAACTGAGGGAGGAGTTGAACATGGCTATATCAACTCGTCTTGTCAACCTGATCAAGAATATATATACTTTGTATAGTCGGCCACGCCTCCTACTGGGTGTTACAAACTTCGTGACAAAACTATAATACTTTTCACTTCGTGAAGTGTATAAAAATCTTTAATACAAAACACTAAAAACAAAAATATATATATAAGAAAAATCTTGCATAAAAAAAATGAAAATAAAAATAAAAAATATGAGAGAAGACGTAGGCGCACAAACAGGACGGCAAAGGCACACAGCAACAACAACAACAGCAGCAACAAAAACAGACAACAGACAAAAGTAACTAGTAAGCAAGCAAAGCAGGCAAGCAAGCAAGCATTCGAGCGAGTGCGAGTGAGTGAGAAAAGGCAGCGAGAAAAACGGAACTGTCTACAAAGCAGCGAGTGAGAACATAGCGAATGGAACGCGAACGCGAACGGGAACGTGAACGCGAATGAAACAAGGCAAGCAAGGCAAGGCAGGCAGGCAACGCAATTCACTGCAAAGTAAAGTAACAACAACAACACGTTCTATGTTCAAGAACGAGGCTGTCTGCCTGCGCCCAAATGATATTCTGCGCATTTCTACATGATCATCATGTTTGCTGATCAACGACGTCATGTGTTAGTATCAAGTATCAAGTATCATCATCATCATCATCGTCGTCGTCATCATCATTATCATCATAGTCATCCTCATCTTCAGTCACATCGTCTTTATAATCAATATTCAAGTGGGCACTCTACATGCGCGTTTTCTACCTTTACTTTTTTTGGTTTGGTGTATCTTCTTCTTCTTCTTCAACAACTGCTTTTTTTTTTTGTTGTTGTTCATGTTGTTGTTGTTGTTGTTCGTAGCGCTTTGCTTTATTGACTGCGTTTGGGAAGCAACAATGACAGCGAGTTGAACACAAGAGCAAACGAGTTGCCTGGCAGCAACAACAACAACAACTACAACAACAACAACTACAACAACAACAACTACAACAACAACAACAATGACAACAGCAACTTCAGCAATAAAAAGAAAAAGAAGCAGCAGAAGAAGAAGAAGTTTTGTGTCAGAATGCATTTCAGGTTTTAATACCAAAGAAGCATTTTTCTACTTCTTTTTTTTTTATTTTTTATATAAAAAAATCAGTATTCAAAAAAACAAAACAAAAGTCGAAAAATTTTTTTATTTATTTATTTTATATTTTTTTTTTTTCTGTTGTTTTCATTATTTTAAAGATTTTTATGCTTCGGCACTTTGGCGAAAATAAATTGAATTGTTTTGTGCAAAGAAGCAAAGCAGCAAAGACTTGTTTTGCGTTTTTGTTGCTGCTGTTGTTGTTGTTGTTGTCGTTGTCCTTCAATGTTACCTGTGACAAAACAGCAAATTTAACGCAGAAAATTTGTAAGTTGGGTAATTAATGCTTCATTGGTCATACAGGAAGCCGAAGTAAGATGAAAATGAAGACGAAAACAAGCAGAAGAACAAGAAGAAGAACGAACGAACGAACGACGTTGGCGATTTTAATTAGGCTCAAATTACTAAATGATCAACAAAAAAAAAAAACAACACAAAAACGTTGCATTTTTGAACCGCATTTTTATGCGTGTGTAGGCAGTACTGAAAGCCGCAACAACAACAACAACAGCAGCATCTGCATTAATTAATTAATAAAAAGGCGACAATTAATAAATGTATTTATTAAATAAAAAAAAAAATGAAACGAATGTGTGAATCGTTTTTATTTTAATGCATTTTTGTGTTTTTTTTTTATGGGATTTTTTGTGCATGAAAAGGATGCCGCCAATGTTAATGGCGTTAAAAGAGCTCTTCTTATTTTAAAGCTTTCACTTTGTACAACTTTAATAAGTTGGCATGCAATTAATTAATTTGCGGCATAACATTTTACCTTTTATTGTTGGTGTTGTTGTTGTTGTTGTTGTTGTTGTTGTTGTCGTTGTTGTTGGTTGATTTTAGTCAAAGTAAATTTATTATGTGACGGCACAAATTGACAGCTGTCATGTTGCGTCGTTGCCAAGGCGACGACTGTTGTTTCTTCTTAATGTTAAGGAGAGCAGAGCAGAGCAGCGCGAATGAGACAGAAAGACAAAGCGCACGAGAGCCAACAAAGAGCAAATTAATGTTGTTATAAGTAGTAGTAGTAGAAGAAGCAGTGGAAGTAGAATGAAAAGGAAAAAACCGTTAGCTGTGCGTGAATTATTGCCTTGGCAATGCGTGTGTGTCTGTGTCTGTGTGTGTGTTTGTGTGTTTAAGGAAAATGCCAGCACATGCACATATATTAAGTAACGCAGGATAACAGCAACGCATAGCACAGCAGGATAATTATGCGTTAAAGTTGAAAAAAACAACCGTAAAGCAAATAAGACGCTAAAAATCCATGTAAGGCTAAGGGAAAAACAAGAAGACACGAACAGATCGACGAGTCATGCAAAAAACAACAACAACAAAAAGCTGGCATTGAAAATGTTTCTCCCTTATGTGTCCTGATGAACTTGTTTGCCAACACAAGCACATTGCATCTGTACATGTGTGTGTGTGTGTGTGTGTGTGTGTTTGTGTGTGCACAGCAAGGCGCAGGCGCAACGGTCGTTTCTGTTATTATTGTCTACTTCACTCTGCTTCTTCATGTTCTCTACTTTAATGTTGCTTATCGTAATTTGATCGCTTGAACACACACACACACATGCATACGCACACAAACGGAAAATTTAAACGCATTAATGCGCAAGCAAGACAGAAAATTAATAGAAGCAACATTAGCAGCATGTGCGAAAAGGTTATACATATACATATATATATATATATATATGTATGTTTGTTTCGTTTCGCTTCGGTTTGATTTTCGATATTTTTCAAAATGCGACAACGGCGTCTGCGTACAATATGCGTTCGTCTTTGCGCATAAGGGTTGCACACACACACACATACATACACACATATTCCCTACAATGTACGTTCAGGACATTGACGTTGGTTGAGCAAAGCAACATACACTGCCACACAGCTGTCACTTTTACCATAATGCCACTGTCACTGCCACTGCCACCACCATCATCACCAGCGTCAGCGCCTGCAACACCGACACTAACACTAACAACAACAACAACAACAAACTCAACCACTAAGCAATATGCTATGAAGGCAAAAAACCAAAAACAAAAAAAAAACGGTCCTTTTTTTATACATTTTTATGTTTGTTCTTTCTGTTCATATTCTTATCTGTGTAAAAGTATAAATTGCAAAAAAAAAAAATACAAAAAATAACCGTTTCATGTTTTAGTTATTGAACAGTTTTGAAAAAAAAAGCAGTGTCGTCTCCTTGTTGCATTTACACATGTGCAGCAGATTTTAATAAAGATTCTTTTTTTTTACATTTCCCCCCATTCCCCTTCTTTATTTTATTTTACGCCTACAAAAACTGTTTAAGAAGATGCACATGCAAGAAATTTGCCAAAATGTTACTTTTCTTTACATTAACATTGCGCTTAGTAACATCTCTGTTATTTAACAGTCTGTGCACAGCATTAAGGCTGTTATTCGCGCATGTCTTGCTAGCAAAGAAGAAGACTTTTAAGGTAGGCAGCATGGCTTGGCAGGTAGAAAATAGTAAACTTTCGCTAAATTAGACAGCGATGATGATGATGATGAAGATGATCATGAAGTTGTACAACTTCGCTTATCTAAAAGCAACTTTTGCTTGTTTATACAAAGTAAGTCAACATTCATTAACAGAACAACGACTTTTGCTAACAGTCAATTGTTTTTTCTACTATTTTGCAAATGTATCGCTGATCTAACTATATGTATGTCTGTCTGTCTGTCTGTCTATATATGCATGTGCATATAAATTTTTTAATTAATTGAAAATTTTCGCATTGCTAGCAAAGTTGTCGTGTGTGTGTGTATGTGTGTTAGTGTGTGTGTGCCTAAGACTAGAGTAAATTCTACTGATGATCTTGGCTTGGGTCATTGTTGCCACGCTCGATCGCTCGACTTTGCTTTGCCTTGGTCATGTTTAGTTGCAAAATGAAAGGTGGGCGTATGCAAAGGGGGGGCACGACGGTAGCAATATAGCATAGTTTATGCATGCACAGATTCATGTTTTATGATAAAACCAACAAACCAACCAACGAACGAATGAACGAACCAACTGAATTGAAGTCAAAAGAGTCGTCGGTTGGTCGGTTGGTTGGTTGGTCCGTCGGTCTAAGTTGTTGTTTCGACTCAAATGGTTAAACAAAAACTAAGAAAAGCCACCGCCTACAACAACAACAACAACATTAGCAATTACAACAACTTTGAGAAATTCAAATTAGCAAAGTGCAACGGCAGCAAATGTGAATTCTTTGCCAACTCTTGTTTTTGTTGTTGTTGTTGTATTTGTACGACTTTTGCGCTTTTCCTTTTATGTGCACTAAACATGAAATGTTAAACAAAACAACAACAACAAAAACAACAAACACAACTCAACGTACAAAAGAGCATCACTTAGTGTATAAGTTTGTGTGTGTGTGTGTGTGTATGTGTGTGTGAGTGAGAGCGCAATTATTTGCCATAAGCGAAATAAAAGCATAGCATGAAAAAGGCGGCAACTTTTGTTTGTTTGCTTCCCTTAGTTTTTTTGTTGTTTGTTTTTTCCTACTAACGTTTTTTAATATTATAATTATTATTATTTAATAAATTTTGAACTTTTTTTTGCAACAATTTGTCTTTGACAAAATGCTTAAATGTTCATAAACGTCGTTTATATTCTTACTTTTGATGACTCTTAACTTTTTTTCCTTTATATGTAAGTAAGTTACTCTTGTTTCTGCAACAAAGTTTTAATATTGCTTAAGCGCAAATATTTGTTGTGCTTTATTTTGTTTCCTGTCGTTGACAAAACCAATAAAAACAAAGACAACAGCAACAACAACAACAACGCCAACAATAAACTTGGAAAAGAAACCGCGTTGAGAGCTCAAACAAAGGTCGACGCCATTTGCTTTAGCAATAAAACCTAAAACCCTAACTTGTTGGGGCAGGGTAAGAAAGGTGCAGTGCAGATCACACATATATATATGCGAGTGTGTGTGTATGTGATTTACTGAGAAAAAGAATGGTTTTTATGTGTTAACAAATTTTTGACATTTTTTTTAAGTTATAAAATATAAAATATGCCGGAAAAGCGAAGTTAAAAACATTTAATACAAAAAACACTTGTCGCTTCGTGCCGACACAGACCACCCCAATAGCTGTGCTGTGCCCCACGAAACTGCTGTGACTAACAGCGCTTTTTTTATTATTATTAGTTTAATTATAATATAAAAGATACACGTTTTTTTTTTTTATCATTTTTTTATACTCTTACTCTTTTTTAACATTAAAGACTTGATATTTAAATACCTATGAGACATAATGTAGGCGCACACGTTGGCCACAATGGCGGTGCACAATGATGACGTCTAATAAAGTATCTTAAAACAAGCCACAACATGAACAAATTTATCAACTTTTTTTTTGCTTATTTGTTAGTTGTCTTTAATGCCATGTAAATGTCTTTGCTGACTTTGCAATTTGCCGACGTCGTAGCAATTAAAACACCTGCATTTTATTATTCTAAACAAATTCAAATTACGAAAACATGCATGTAAACCTTACAAAATTCTTCCAAATCAAAAGCAAGAATCCTAAAAAAACAAAAGCGAAGAACACCAAATGCAAGAATCAAAGTGCTCAGTAGTAATAAAATAAATGCGCTGCCGTCGGCTAAATACAAAAATTCCTTTGCATAGGCGACAGACAGACAGACAGACAACAAAAGTCAAAAAAAAAAAAAAAAAACGCAAGCAAAAGAAGCAACGATAAACTTAAAACAGTAAAGGAAACAAAAGAAAACACACTGCAGCGTGTAAGTATGTATGTGTGTGTGTGTGTGTGTAGCAGCAGCAAAGGTAAATTGAGTAAAACTGAGCGACGCGCGCGCTCTGAGCATACGCGACGCGTCGCGACGAATTGAGCCGAACTGTGCTGAGCCGACAAGAATACACGAACGAATGCTGAGTACGAACAAACGATCGATCACCTGTCCGAATTCGAAACTAAAGGTAGCAACAAAAAGGAACCACGAAACGAAGGAAAAATGCATTAAAAAAAAACACACACACACACACCAACAACAACAACATAATTGAATAAATACAGTTTGGTGGTTGTTGCGAAGCAATGCTGCGTTACAAAAAAAAAAAAAAAAGTTAATTTAGCAGAAAATTATTATTCTTTGACTTTTTCTTTAACAAACAAACATGAAATTTTCATCGCATGTAAAATGTTATTTTTTTATATAAAAAAAAAAATACAAATAATTATAAATGTCAAAAGGAAATTCATTAAGTACACATGTGCATAACGTTTGTATTAATGAATTATGTTTGAGTCTGTTGAAAATAAAGTATTTAACGGTTTTTTGTAACTCACCCGCTGCGGCTGCGCCGCAATTGGCAAAGCTGAGTATGAGCAGCAGACACGTTAGCGTTTTAATCCAGGTTGTGCTGCCAACGTCGCCGCCGACGCCGCTGCCACCGTACTTCATCCTTTGGCTGTCATCAAAGAGCAGCCACATTTTGAGCCAGTTTTTCACCAATACGATTTATTTTATAGCAGCAAGTTTTTTTTTTCTATCTCTCACTTCTCGGCTTTTTCTTTTGGTTTTTCTCTTCGTTTTTTCTTTTTTTTTTGCTAGCAATTGCAAAAAAGCACCAAATATTTTACTCCTTATTTTTTGTTTTGTTTTTATTATTTGCAATTTTTTTTTTTTAAATAATTTGTTAAAACTTTTAATTATTTTCCATTTGCTTTGGAATTGTATTTGTTGACATTCATTTGTTACAACTTCTTCGCAAAACAAATTCACACAAGTTTCAAAAAAAAAAAAAATGTTTCACGCTCCTTTCCGTGCCGAATTTTCAGCCTTATTCACTTTTTGTTTAAACTTTTCCAGCGTATTTTTAACGTTTGCCGCGCATTAACAAGAACAACAAAATCTGGCAACAACATATCCAAGCCATAAAAGAATCGCTTCTGAACGCAAAAAACACAAAACGTAAAAAAAAAACAGTATTATTTTATTTACTCAATTTATTGCTTTATGCTTTTGCACTTTGTTACACTTTTCCACGTTTTCGTTTAAGGATTTTTTGGTTTATATGCAAAAAAAATGCATGTCAGTAATGCACAAACAAAACAAATATACTTTTCTATTTTGCTTTGGTGTTGCTTCTATGCAAATATTCTTAAATTCCGGAAATGCAAAAAATTTCGTGCAAAAAAAAAAATATTGTAGCTTAAGCGCCAATAAATCACATAAACACATTAACCGCCATTCATTTTAATTGTAGTTATTGTTTGTTTTTAATTTATAAATTATTTTCTCGTTATTGTTGTTGCACATGTACACAAATGCAGTAAGTAACAAAAAAAAAACAAATTTAATCCATGCAGGCGCAAAAGTTTGAAAACGAAAATCCAACTATCCGCTACGCATGCGTCTCGATACAACACTTTAACCGAATTGCCAGAGAGAGAGAGGCAGTGTTGCCAAATTCACATTATTTTTGGCTATTTTTGTCCATTTTTCAGTCTGCCGTAAATTTAGCTATTTTTATGAATATTTTCAGCTATTTTATTTTTGAAAAATGGCTGATGCATATTTTTATGATTTATCACTATAGCCGTAAATTTTGTGTGCGAGTTAAGTTTCATAAGCGTTGTGAACCAGAACCATATGGTTGCTTAATGTTTTAATTGCTTTAATCGTGGGTCCAGCATGTTTTAAAGTCAAAATGAAATTTTTAATAATTTTTAATTAAAAAGTGGCTGTACTTACGCAATAATTTATTATTAAAATGGCTTAAGTTACTTAGTAAGCTTTCTCGACATAGGCTATTGTAAGCAATTTAGCGTTCAAATAACATTATTTATGACGTTTAGTTCTAAGTGCGCCTAAGTTGGATTACGATACAAGGCACATACGGCAGCTTAATGTTTATCAATAAAAGAATTGTATGTGTTGTGTGAGAGCTGAGTAACATATGCGTACCTAATATTAGAATGAATTTGGCGTCAGTTCTCAAGTAAATCAAAAATGCCATATTTTAACTATTGACAAGTCAATAAATAAATGCTTGTCATTATATAATATTTAACAGGTTTTAACGCAGATGAACTAATATTAAGTGAAATGTGATGATCCGCCGCAGCAACGAGTCGTCAAGCTTTTGACAGTTAAAATGAAAAGATCGTGCTTTATATACGATTTTCTAAATTCAGTAAAATTTCCTAAAAGCTCCGAAATTAAGTAATTGCAATTGGACTAACGCATGACACTTTAAGCAAACTTAAGCGCAGCTAACAGTTTCTTCTTCCTTAAAGACAAAGAATATTGAAATGGCTCATATCATTTCATGACATGTGGAACATGTCCGCAGCTAGCACACATTCTGACTTTCTTCTTCTACTTGCGCGTCTTTCAAAACTTTATGCACAGCCGAGACTCGAACCGGAAGTTTCGTTCCAACTTTCAGACCTCATACCAAAATTTATGATCATGGTTCTATTATAACAACGCAAATGGTTAAGGGGACGTTCATAAGTTATGCAAAAATTTCCCCATATAGCAATCGTATGATAAAAATGTCCCAGAATTGTGAATGAAGCTTAACAGATTTTTTTGTTTATCAAGTGTGACAGCTTGCGAATTTAAAGTAAACAATTCGAATTTTTTCTTCACTGAAGTCAGAATTGATAATTTCACTTAAATAGTCTAATTGTAAGAACGGAGGAGACTAAGACTTTACTTCTTGAGAACATTTAACATTTATTTCTCATTTTATCCCCTAATCCCATTTGGTGCTCCAAATTTTCAAAGGTTTATCAACATGGCAGACAGCAATAAAGACAAAAGCATTGAGAAGAGCAACAACACCCAAGCCGACAAGACTAAGGAGGACTTTGACGGAGGACTTGCTTTGTTTCCAGTTGTGTGGGCAATACTTCGCGAGATCGGACGACCGAATACGGCAAATGAGGTGTACGAATGTGTCAACGAAGTCGTCGGGAATTCTATTTGTTGCGATAAGATGGACGTCAAAGGCAATGATACTCTGCCGGCATTACCTCTAACGCGAGGTGATGATGCCGATCGAAAGCATTAAGTTCTTTGAAAAGAACTATTGTAATTCAAAAAATAATAAAATTTTATATACTTACGGATATTTGATTACAAAAAAAAAAATTCTTCTCAGAGCTGCCACTTTCAAGCGGCTGGCAACGTCATGTGCAGTCAGCTTATACAGTCAGTGCTGCCAACTTTTTAGAAGGGAAAATAGCGGGATCGTAATTAAGATATGATGAAAAGTAAAAGAAAAAACTATAAACTTAATAGTGTTTATTCTTTAAAAATAACTAGAGTTTCTACTGTCCGCAGTTACACATCTTATCTTGCAATCGTAATTCAATAATAGTCAAGAACAGTGAGAAAATAACAATAATAAAAATATCTGGCAGCACCGAAGGCGGTGTAAAAACATGTGTTTGAAATCATGCACGAGCAGCAGTTTTGGCGCGGCATAATTGTTTTATTGAACAATTATCACGCGTTAAATAAGAAAATATTTGAATGTCTGATAACGAAAGTCGAAAAAATCAAACAGAGCAAGCCACTGCTGGACGAGACATCATGGAGCGATCTTAACGAAAGTGCCGAATGTGTCAGCGAAACCACGTTGACGGATCTGCAACGTGAACTGCGAAATCCAGCGAACAGAATTGCGAATGACTATGATGGATACCGCATAACATTGAAACTGCTTACCAAAAAACTCGAGCATGAAAATATCAACGCGGTGGCCATTATTGGTGAGTATTTGGGTGTATGTGTGTGCTGTGCCAATTTGACGCGAATCCGACATTGGCAAAAGCAGATTTTGCTAAATGCATCTACTTCTGCAGGTTCCAAAGCAAACTCTGTGATGACTTTGTTGTGCGACTGGATAAAGACGAGTTGGTGGTAAATGTATTGAGTTATCGTATCAGTGTGGAGCATAGTGAACGCTGGACGGAGTACGTGCTAAAGGCAAAACTGCTGAAATGGTGTCTAAGTACGGCACGACATGACAGCGGTTCACAAGGTGAGGAACAGCTGGAGAAGCCGAACTGTAATGATAAGCTTAGAGCGACAACTGTGGTGAAATCACTGCAGCTGGTCGACAAAGAGCAATACAATAATTTGTATAAACAGCTAAAGCAAAAACATGCCCAACATGTGTTACAGGTAAGTCCGTCGAATGAGTCATGGCATATTTGTTATAAATTTGCATTCTGTAGTTCTGGGAAGCAGCACGCGAGTCGACAGATCCACTAAAGTTTATCTACGAGGATCTGGCCATTGCAGCATATCTCATATCACTGTGGCGTTATAGCGCATCCGAGCCCCGTGCATTCGCCGATCTGGGATGTGGCAACGGCTTGCTAGTGTACATACTCAATGCGGAAGGATATGCCGGTTACGGTTATGATATACGTGCACGTAAACTCTGGGCACACTATCCCACTGCCATACAGCTCATGGAACAACCGATTGTGCCTGACAATTTTCAAGTGCCTTCCGATGTAGACTGGCTCATTGGTAATCACTCCGATGAGCTATCGCCTTGGCTGCCATTGCTGGCGGCCACAGCCAGCTATGACATGCGTTATTTTTTATTGCCTTGCTGTGCTTACGAGTTCTCCGGCGCGAAATTTCAGCGCCGTAACACAGGCATCAGCACCTATCAGGACTTTCTACAGTACACTTTGCAGATATCGGAGGAATGTGGCTTTGAGACGCAACGCGATCGCCTTAAAATACCAAGCACAAAACGTTTGGCTCTGGTCGGCTTAGTACGCAAATACGGCAGCGGCGAGCATGTAATTCGTTGTGAAGCATTAAAAGAGTTTGTGAGTGCTGAGCGCACACGTTATCCGGTGCCAACAACAAATAGCGTAGGTACCATGACGACGTCGACGGTTAAGTTACGTGAAAAAACCGAAGCCGTCCGAAATTGCACTAAGTTGGATAAACAAGTTTTGGATGCATTAGTTTTGAAGATCTTTAATTTGCTGCTGGCATCTTGCGAGCTGGCAAATGCGACAACAAATAATGCCAGCGATTGTGCTTGGAAGCCAGGCGGTCAACAAAGCATGCGTGAAATTGTTGCATCGCTAACACGCGAAGAGCTCACACAGATAAAATCGGAATGTGGCGGCATTAAAACGTTACTGCGCAACAGACATGAAATCTTCGAGTTCTGCGGTGGCGACCAAATTGGTATACGGCGACCAAAACCACGTACAACGCTACCTCCACATAAACCACAAACGTTCAAAAAGCGTTTGTGTTTCTTTAAGCAACATCATCCGCAGGGCTGCCCCTTGACCGACACGCAATGCACGTTCCTGCACTAGCATAAATTTAATAGTATAGTATAGATTTAGTGATTACGCTTGTACGGGAATCTGAGTAAACTGCCCAAAGTAAATGTGCCTCATATTTTACGGCCACCAAAAATTTTTATTAGTGTTTTATAAAATACATCTATAAAAAGAAAAAACAAATAAATTTTTAAGCGTATTCATGACTTTAGCATAAATTGTATACTACAATAAAACTGCCTGGAATATTGTGCCCTAGATCCATGGGAAGATCTCTCCACTATAAACTATTTCTCCTTTTTGGTATCGTCACAGCCAACAGGCGGGGTTGTCGCTTGCGTGTTATTCTCGTTGTTTTGCTCGTCCTTTTTACTGTCTGCTTCCAGTTGCTGTTGGCGCTTAGCGCCGGGAAAGGGACAAACGCCGCCTTTACACTCGAATGGAAACTCTGGACCCGCTTTGATGACATTGCCATCGGCATCTTTCTTCTCCCACGGATTCCAATAGCGCAACAATAGTGGCTGCACAAATCTATGCCAAATATAGAGGAGCACTGGTATAATGAAACACGGAACGCACACCATTTTCCAATCGTTCAAATTTGTCCTTGTTTTTTTTTTTTTTTTTTTTTGTTTTGTGTCACTGACGTGCCTTTTTCACCGTTTTGTTCTCGTGCCTTATTTAAACAAAATCAATTTGTTCAATTGAATTCGTAGTTGCCAGATGTACACAAACGAAATGCTACTAGTTTTTGTTTCTTCCTCGTCAAAACATACAAACAAAACCATATGCGCGTAGGCAACCTAGTTTGAATTTTAATTTTAAACTTGTTTTCAAGGTCGTTCCAATGCATAAATTAGTGAGTTTTTTACTTACTTATTTATAATAAATTTTGTAAACCTTCTTATTTTTGCAGTTGCAAGCAATTGTGGAGGCAATAAATTTAGAAAATATTATTTTAAAATTGTTTACGTTTTGTATGCTACTGGCAACACTTGCATAAATAACTGAACTTCCAGTGGAATTGGCCATTGTTGTTATTGTGCACTATTTAAAAACCACAAACACTTTAAAAGCCAATTGAAATAAACAAGTGTGCGATTTGCAATCATGATTTGGGCTGTGGTTATATGCTGTTGGTAATGGTAATGTTAATCCATTATACAAAATTTTCATTTGTACAAGTACACTGAAATAGTTTGGTTTTCACGAGACAATATTAAACTGCATATTTAAGCCAAGCTTCGCAAGCTTTTTAGCCATCAGAAAGAGTATTGTATGCGTCATGTCAGTTTTCATGGAATACACTGAGCCACAATGGCGCGGACTCGATATGCGCTCACTAGGAGTGGATGAGGCTTATCTTTTTTTGCAATCATACTACAAAAGGCGTAGCTATCTTTATACGCTAAGCGATGCATGCTATACAGTAAGATTACATTAACAGCAATAACAACAAAGGAGCTTTAATAGTGGTTGGTTTTCTGCGCAGTGTCCATACACAAAAGTGAAAGCACTTGATGGCAACGAAGCAGTGGGTGTGGTGGACGTGGACGCTGAGCCAGCGGTATTGAAATTTAACATTGCACATGGGGTAAACCTTAAAATATACGATCACGATGAGGGCCATTATGCGTTCGCCGATAACAGGTGAGTATGTCATTAAGATTAATTAAATATTTTAAGTGCTTGAATGAACAAAGTCTCTTTTTTTGTATGTCACATATTTATGCAGCACATCACTGTGCACACTGCGACGTGAAGATCTGCAAGAGTTTGGCGTCTATAATCTTACGCTTGAGGAGAATGGCACCTGCAACTTTGCTGTCGACAAGCCAGGCGTCAATGTCAATTACTGTAAGTGAACACAACTTCAATGTAACATGACCAATATAATCATCATCATCAAATTCGTTACCGGCAGCATTGCTTTCCGTCTTTCTGTTGGTCGCAGGATTTTTGCTCATAATCAAGATTATGTCTTGCGTTTGGCGTAGCTATCGCTATGACGAAGCAGCCGCTGCGGCGAATAGCATTGAGGAGGCAACCGTGAAGGCTACACAACGTAAACGTATGCGTAGCTTGGATACATTCCGTGGGTGAGTGCACTAAATCATTAATAATCAATCATTAAATAATCAATCATTAAATAATCAACAACAAACCATTAGTTTGGCCATTGTGCTCATGATCTTTGTGAACAGCGGCGGCGGCGACTATTGGTGGATTGATCATGCCAATTGGAATGGTCTGCACCTAGCCGATGTCGTGTTTCCCTCATTTCTCTGGATAATGGGCGTATGCATACCACTCTCCGTGAAGGCACAACTGACGCGTGGCACAACAAAAGCGCGTCTCTGTGGACGTATAACATGGGTATGTATTTTTTTGTGCCAAATAAAATAAAACACACACACAAACACATACATTTACATATACATATATTCAGCGCGCTTTCAAGCTCTTCGCCATTGGCGTTTGCCTGAACTCTATTAATGGCCCACAATTGGAGAAGTTGCGCATCATGGGCGTTTTGCAGCGTTTTGGCATTGCATATTTAGTGTGCGGCGTGCTGCACACGCTCTTCAGTAGGCCGCAACAGGAGCACATTGTGCCGCAGTCCGTGTTTCAGCGTGCCACATATGACTTGAAACTTTTTCGCTATGAATTTGCCGTGGTGCTGGCCTTGATAGCGACACATTTGGGCATTGTCTTTGGCCTGTATGTGCCCAATTGTCCACGGGGCTATCTGGGGCCAGGCGGCAAGCATGAGCAAGCAGCACATACGAACTGTATTGGTGGCGCCACTGGTTACATTGATCGACAAATACTCACCAATGCGCACATATATCAACATCCAACGGCGAAATACATTTACGACTCACAAGCCTTTGATCCAGAAGGCATTTTCGGTAAGTATTTCAAAACAATTGAAAACTTTATTAGACAAACAATAACTTTATGCATTTAGGTTGTCTGTTGACCATTGTCCAAGTGCTGTTGGGCGCACTCGCTGGCGTCACATTGCTGGTGCATATTGATTGGCAGGCACGCATCAAACGTTGGCTCGCGTGGTCCGTTCTGCTTGGCCTTATCGCTGGCGCACTTTGTGGCTTCAGTCGTGAACATGGTGTCATACCGGTGAACAAGAATTTATGGTCACTTTCGTTTGTGTTTGCGACTACTGCGATTGCATTTTCGCTGCTTGCGCTGCTCTACTACATCATCGATGTGCGTCAGTGGTGGAGCGGCTATCCGTTCAAAGAGGCCGGCATGAATGCGATCATCATGTATGTCGGACACACGGTCATGCACAAAATGTTGCCCTGGCATTGGCGTATTGGCGCAATGAACACGCACTTTATGCTGCTGCTTGAAGCCACCTGGAACACGCTGCTCTGGTTGGCAATAGCATTATTACTCGACGCACATAAATTTTATTACAGTTTGTAAAAACAAACACTTGTTTATATTGTTATCTTTTTTTTGCACATTTTTTAATAAAACAAAACGTAATCTTTCGATTTGCATTATCATGTGTTGTGTACTAAATATACATATGCTTCAAAGAAAATCACAGTATTTTTCAATAATATTACTTGATTTTATTTGTAAAAAAAACATTGCTTTTCTTTCAACAGTTTTGGGCTTATAATGTTCTCATAAAGAAGACATAACATTTCGGCCTAAAATTTTATGAGTGTTTCTCTTTTGAAATACAGTTGAGCTTAAGGTTATCAAAAATGTTATAGTTACATTATTATTAACAGCAGAAAATGAAACTAGAAAATAATAAACAATCATAAAATATTTACAATTCACATGAGTATTCACTTATTGAAATAATCATTACATTAAATGCTTATTTTTTAAGTTTGAATAATTGCAGAATAAGCGCTTAAACAATATAAAGTAAAATAGAATATGTATAAAAAAAGTTTATTGTTTAATTAAACGCGTAAATTAGTTACAACTAAAACAAAATGTGATGTATCAATTGGGTAAAGGAATTATAGAAAATTAGCAAACGATACAAAATTAAATAATCATGATCATTAAAAAAAACATATATATATAAAAAAAAAATAATCAAAATTAAATCTTCTACACTGTCTATGCGTAGCAGCTAATTTCGTTAGCCACGTGCTTGTTTTGGTCTTAATGCTTTCTACGCTGTTGGCGTCGCCGTTGTTGCCTTTACAAAGATAATCTTTTGATTGCTGCCGGTGACGGCGACGCTATTGGCACTCAAATTGCTGCTGGCGCTGCTGCTGCTCACGGCAGCGTTAGTCAGAGCTAACGGTTGCAGATGACCGTTCAATGCAATCTTCTTGGGCACGGTAACGCTAACACCAGCGATAGGCGATGGCGTTATGGTCACTGTGCTCGGCGCAATCGCATTCATGGCAGCGGTTTGATTGCTTGCAGCCAACGATGATGCCGGCAATATGGTGGTCACGCCGTTCTCGTGCTGTATGGTATTGTTGCTATTGTATATTGCACGTAATTTTTTGTTGGGATTGACGGCTACAGTGGTAGCACTGGTATTGCCACAATTATGAGATCCGAGACTGACAACGCCGCCGACACTAGCGACAACGCTACCGACATTGTTGACTTTATTCGCTGTCATTTTGACGGGTTTTTGTTGACGTTGCTGTATGAGACGCGCTGCAAACTCATTGCCAGCTAACACTAGATTCTGCGGTTGTCCACTGATTTGCAGACCACTGGCAAGTATGAGACGCTGTAGGCCATTACTTCGTGTTAGTGGCTTCTTGTCATGTTCATCTTGCTATTGTTGGAAAAAATCGTTTAAAGAGTTTAACAATTAGAAAAAAACTATAAAATGAGTATAAAAAAAACAAATACATACCGAAGGCGGACTTGCCGATTTGCGATCCTGTACATGCTCATCAAAGCCAGAATCGGAAGAGTTGTCATTGAATTTTGTAGCCGACGATGATGATGACGTCGATGAGCAGCTCGACGAGGAGGAGAGTGCGGATGGCGAGGATGCGCCCACAGCTGTGGTAAGTGCATGTGTTTCCAGTGCTTTTGGCATTTGTGTTTGGACAGATGCCACAGCACCGACGGCACATGGTTTCAGTACGAGTGCCAAATTGTGCGTTGACTTGTTTATTGGAGTTGCTACAGTTGTTGTTGCCGTATTTATATCATGTAATGTTGTTGAATTTGTGGAATGTCGTGGCATGTAGCTTGCCACATATGTGGTCACCATTGTTGATGCTTCGCCAATTGACGTGGAAGGCGTTTGTGTGGGCAATGGAAGTGTCGTTTGTGTACTTATTTGATTAACATCGACTTTTGGAAAACACTCGGATTGTCGCTTATAAAACAAATGATGTTTTTTAAGCGCAGGTGTATGCTTGATTAATGTGCCAACATCACTAGTGGCAGTTACTGTAGCTGCACCACCGGTGACTGTGACAGGCGCCAGACGCACAACTGCTGGCAAGTTGACTCCACTCTGCGTTTGCGGTTGTTGCTGTTGTTGTTGTGTGGACGCTTCCAATTTCACCGGAAAAGTTGTGGTTGTCGTTGATTTTGTATTGTTCAACTTGCGATGCTTTTCACACGGCCTATACTCATCGGCATCGATGATAACAAATTCAGGCATTGGCGCATATTGATAAATGACACCACAACAAATTTCTAACTTTAATAAATCATCGCGTTCAAAAAAGCTTTCATTATCTACAATATTTCGTCTATGCTTCATTGGCGGCAGCATGCGACGTCGCTTGCTGCCCAACTTTAGTGTTGACGCGGCACGGGCACTTGCAGCAGCCAGCTGCTGTTTCTGTGCGGCGGCACGCGTTTGCGTTTGGAATTGCACAACTAGTGGCGGCGATGTCACTTGACCCTGCCGCGTATACGTTACGCCGCACGGTGACTCTGTTGATTCATCATAGCTTTCATTTGAATCACTTGGATTGTCGGAGCACTCCGCTAATTTAGACTTTGGCGGTGCTTCATCAGTGTTTTTATAATTATTACTGGTGTTTTTGGTTTTACCATTGCGATTCTTCTTAAAAATCTTTGCAAATTTCTCAGGTATAAAAGATTTACTGCTGCCGCTCGATTCGCCCCACTCATCACGTTTCTTTTGCTTCGCAAGCGATTTGGTGCCTGGTCCAGCGCGTGCATCAACAACCTTTATTATAAATAAAAAAAAAACAAATCGAATAAATTAAGAAAAATTAATATGTTATTTAGCACTTAGTAAACGTTTTGTTGTCAACTATACTTACATGGCCCCAATGGCGTTTATTGCCAACTGGCAAACGCTTGTAGCGTTTAACAAGCAGCACACAAGCATTGCAGATTTCGCCATGTCGTGGATATTTAAGATTGAAGCACTGCATCGACTCATTCTCATACTTGCGTGAGTCTGTGAAACGCGAACTGCTTGATTTGGCGCGGCATATGCAGCAGCCCTCGGTGGAACGGTAAACGCGTGGTTTATGGAAGTTAAACATTATGGCCGAATATATTTGTAAAATAAAGTGTGTTTTCGTCTTTATTGCTCTTTTTTTAATTATATTTTAATGTCTATTTTTGTATACTTGTCTCTGTTTTTGACTTTTAATGTGTGTTGTGTCTTTTGATAATTTAAAATTTTTTATCATGTAATTGTTCTATGCACTTTTTGTTCGTTTTTAATAGATTTTGATAATTGATACATTTTTAAATATTTCACTGTAAAGACACAAAAAAAAATACTGTTTAGTTATGATTTTCAAGTTAGTGTTCAAATTCAAATTAAACCGACATTTTTATTTTGTTTTTTTCCTTTTTTTCTTCATTCCATAAGTTAGCATATGCAACCCTGTCATACTTCAGTGCTTCTTCTTACAATGCAGTAATTGTAGTGTTGGAAAGTAGCTAAGTATGCTCAAACACTACGCTTTTATAGCGGCGATTTTAAATACGATTTTCGTTTTGATTTTTTTCTTTTCTTTTTAATTTGTATATTTTAAATAAAAAACCAGATTAATTGTGTTAGGTTGGCGTATGTTTTACACATGCCTTAAACATAACCAATTATTGTCAACACAATAGATCGAAATTAACATTGCAATGCAACAACGCAAGCAAAATTGCCACATAAACGAAAGCACAATTGCTGCACTTCTCTTTACATCTTTTTACTTCTATCCTTACTTTGCATTTATTATTATCATTGTTGTTGTTTATATGTCATTTGCTTGGAATACTTTGGCGTTCATCTTTCAAACAATTTATCCGTCCGTCTGTCAATCTTTTATACGACCATTTGAGTGTTGTACGTGAGCAAGCGTGAGTTTTTATTTTTTGTGTTGCGTCTGCAGATGTGTGTGTGTATCGCTTGCACCGGTTTCACATAAATAACATAAATACATATGCACACTCAACAATTCCTATCTATGTGTATACGTTTTAAGCGTTTTGTGTTTTGTTGTTGTCATAATACAGATTTTGTTTGAAATAGTTTTATTTTCGATTAAACGTTTAAAATTTAGTTCAATTAACGATATTGCCGAAACCACCGCCGCCACGAGTGACAAAACAAAAAACATAAAGCCTTAAAAAAAAAAAAAAAACTTGTGGTGAAAATGCAACAACAATGAAAAATAAAAAAACCAAAAAAACTGGTTTCAATTTTAGGCAGCAAAGCCGAAAAATATCTGCGTTAGAGATTAAAATTTAAACAAACGACGCTTAGATAATACATTTAACAAAAGCAAACGCTTTCAATTAACTTGAAATATAGTTTCATTAACAACATAACACTTTTCATTATTTACTAAATCAGAACTTTCTGTAACTTTTCAAAATATACTTATGTATTTATTCGCTTTGCATATATACCTACCAGTATTAATACACTTGATATTGTTTTTATTATTATTATTTTTTAAATTAAAAAAACACATTTAACTATGTGGAAGCAGCATTCGCACTTTAGAATGTTTACTTTTTTTTTTTGCAAATTTCAATTTAAAACAATATAATTAAGAAATTGTCACAGCAAATAATGCTTAGTACAAAAATTACGTCTGTTCGCACGTAGCACAAAGAAAAACTGAAACTGAAGCCGCCGCCACCACTTTTTCGAAACTGCATAAAACGGCGAAAAATAATGAGATGTAGAAGAAGAAGCAAGGTGGTGTAAATTGCTGGAGATTGGTTGGTCGAGAGAGGTGAAGAGCGTAACAAAAAAACAGTCCAAGAGAGAAAGAGCACGCGCGCGAACAAGCGTTTGTAAAAGAAGCGTAAACTAGGCAGTATACACAAAAGAAGTTCAACATACACACACATATACATATATACATACATATACACGCGGCAAAATGCAATTCACTCACAAACATATTTTACGGATAGAACAGCAAGTGAAAAGCAAATGCAGTGATAACGACAAAGTCTTCTCTCGCGCGCAATTTTGCATTGATGCACGCGTTGCCAGACATGTTAAACATTACTTTCAGCTGTTGAGCAATTTAGTGTGCTGGCAACACTCTCACGCAACACTGTTTTTATTATTTTTTGTATTTTTCTGTAGCTCTCTTCTTTGTTGTTCGTTTTTTTTTTATTTCGTTTTCTGACTTTTATTAACATTCGCAGTTGTATTTGCCTTGTTTACGCGTCGTATTTTTTACCGTCCAGTGTATGCTTCTTCTTCTTTTCTGTGCGGTTTGTTGATTACGTTTTTTTTTTCGCCAAAAGACAGCACTGATAAAATAAAGACACACGCCACAAAAAAAAGAAGACCTTGCTATCGCTGATAAGCAGCTGTTTTTTTGTGTTCTCTTTTGTTATTTTTCTGTTCTTTTTTGTTTTGTTAGTGTTTATACCGCTATACAACAATCTAGCTTTAAACAAAAGCAGGAAATAAAAAAAGACAAAAAATTAAAAGACAAAAAACATACATTAATACATCTTATTTATTTAAGCATGTACGCGTGTATGGCTACATACGTGCATACATATGTGTGCATGTATGTATATGTCAATGAAATATTTTACGTGTATCAATAAAAAATACCAAAATTATTTTTAGCCAGCCTACATATATACATATGTATATGCCCCTACAAATGTACTCAATCTTATACTCCCTTTTTCATCATACATTCTTGCGTTTCTGTTTCTATGCTACAGTTTGTTTTGTTGCATTGCTTATGCTGCTGTTTCTGGTACACTCGCGCGTCATACGTGACAACGACAGCGTAGCAACGAGATGGCCAACATAGAAACTTTTGGACAACATCGACAATAGATATGCTACAGCATAGTTACGCAGTCTGTGTATGTGTGAAAGAGAAGTTGTTGAAAGTCTAAAATGCAGAAAGGCGCTCTCACAGTTATGCGGTTCGTATATGTATGTGCGAGTGCAACAATTGCAGCAACAAAAACACAACGACAACAATAATCATTCTACGTACGCAATTGTCTTTTTCGTGTCCTTGTATGTAGTAGCGTCAAAGCCACTGATACAAAGCAAATGCGCGTGTGTTTAAAATACACATCAATATCTCTAGTCTCTGTTAGGTGGTTGTTTTGCTTTTGCTCTTCTTTTTGTTAACTTCTTGTATTTATTAATTCTCATGTTTTGTGTGTACGCGTGTGTGCTGAAAACTTTTGCTTTTCGGTCTATTTGAATCTACATATTTTTATTTGATTGCACACGGACTTCAATGTGAGTGCGTCTGTGTGTGTAAGAAAGAGCGTGAGAGCGGATATGTGATACAGAGAGCGCATTCTTGTTATATTTTCGTTTGTTTGCATTTTTCGCATTCTACTCGTTGTTTTCGCTAGTCTTCTTTGTACCATTTCGTTATTTGCGTCGTTTGTTTTTTTCGTATTTTTGTTCTGTTTCTTTCACAGAAAAGTGTAAATCTTGTGTATTTATTTACTTGTAGGCCTCTTTTCATAGTGCTTAATTAAATTAAACTTCAAATCAGTATTTATTAAACTAGAGTCTAACCTAAGCCATTACAGTGCTAAACTCAAGCTAAACACAATTGAAAAAAAAACAGTGTGCGACAAGTGTCAACTCGAGCATTATTCGACACACTAACATTTCTTCTAGAACATAAATTGCCGTCTTCATCTTCTCCTTCTTCTTATATCATGGCTAATTGGATTATGTTTTGGAATTTCTAACTGGATGTTTAAGACCGAGAGAATGTTTATGCTCATTTTGATGGTCAGCTTTTTACGTGGGCATATCGAAATCTGTGCATGCTCATGTCATAGTCTAAAAACACGAAATGACGCACTCTTTTCTTTAATTTGGTACTCAATGGTTAACCGTTGAACATATTTAAATTTGACTTCAATTGAAAAATAAGATTTTCATTTCAAGATTTTTTTAATATGAATTGCAAATTATTCCATCTGATTTACACCCACACATAGCACCTCTTACGATCCAATACGATTTAACATGCAATACAAATGTATTTTTGCCATTTGCATGACCTTGTTTTACTTCTTTCAATCTATTGGTCGATCGATCGATCACATTCTCTCGTTCAGTCGAACAATTTCGATATTTTTTTACTGTACAACTTTCCTTATGAGTTATCGGTTAAGCGGTGACGCCAACAGCCGAAAGTGAAAGAGGCCCCAGCTAATTGTTTACAGCGCACACCGACTCTGCGCACTATTCACATTCTTATAAGAATGTCATACAAACTAGTTGCGTCGAGCGCAGTGTGCGAGTGCGAGCGAGTTTGTGCGCACCGTGAAATCTTTCAAAGTTTAATGAAATAACGGTAAGCACTTGATTTTCTCACAGTTGCCGATATTACACACACTCATAAACACATACACGCACACGCTCACCAAAGCTTCGTCACATGTGTTGAAATTAATGAAGAAAAAACAAAAACCCCAAAATGTAATACAGCAAAACTGTTGTTGCCAACTTAAAAAACTTCAATCAAAAGCAAGGCGCAAAAAAAAAGAAAGTAAAAATGTTTAAAATT
This sequence comes from Phortica magna, assembly GCA_037044515.1. Lineage (NCBI taxonomy): Eukaryota > Metazoa > Arthropoda > Insecta > Diptera > Drosophilidae > Phortica > Phortica magna. The sequence goes on from JBAMBP010001808.1 coordinate 52,859, forward strand.
TTAATTTTGGGCATTTCAGTTTTTGTTACTTGACTGTTGTTGTCTTTAACTATTATTTGCAAGCGGAAGAAGAAGCAGTCTCAAGCTTTGAATGTCAAAAACGTTTTGTCTTTAAGGTGGTTACGATGACAACTGCGGCTTAGCGGGGTTAAGCGGAACATGGCACAGTTAATAACAATTTAAGTAGGTTGCCAAGCGAATGTATGAACGTAGAGAAAAAATAAAATAACAATTTACGCACACCTGACGTGACAGCGTCTCACAAGAGTTGTGCACAAGAGAGATAGATAGTCATGTGCTGTGCGCTCATATGTTAAGTAATACGTTACAGCACCCGCGTTTTAAACGTGTGCAGAAGCGAGAGCGCATGACAAAAAGTCAAGGCATGAATGAATGATCCATAAACACTAAAGAGCGTTTCAACTGAGAGTGTGTTCATGCTTTCATATGACTATCTCAGTGTGTGTGTGTGTGAGACTCTTGCTCTCTTGTATGCGAAAGCGCGTGTAAACAACAAAAAATCATTTTCTGTATTATTTATTTTTTTTTTTGCTTTTTACCTTTCGCTTAGCTTTTGCGGCGTGTGTTTCCGGCAATTGTAAATTGAATTTCAAGAAAATAAGATCGGTACGTGTAAATGATAAACGTTTTTGACATTGTGTGTATGCTGTACCCATTCAAAATTCGTTCGCTTTTAACTTTTTCACATTTTTTGGCATTGAAAGAGTTCAATTTTTGGTTGCTTTTCTGTTTGATTTCTTGTGCGAAGGTCATGATTTGTTATAATTCGATGACTTTTTTTTTTTTTTTAAACGTTTGGTTAATGAAGCCGCAATGTTAACGATAACTTAAATGCGTTGGCCTTCGCCGGTAGCGTTTTTGTTTTATTTTTAGATGCACATGACATAGCTTTCTTTTAATACAGAATACAATAATTACTTACCATTTTCGATGATAAATAGAAAACCGCTGATTCAGAGAACTTTTATGAAATGAGTTGTGAAATTGTCACTCTTGAAAAGGAGAAACTTTTAATGAATATGATATTACATATTTTCACAAAGTTAATTCAAACTATTAACACTATACATATTTATAACTGTCAGCTTCTGTTTATATAAACTTTATTGAATATTCTCACAATTTAAAATCTGAATGATCGCTACTCTTCGACACTTCTGGATATCACTTCCAGCTGTTTAAATAAACCCACTTGATGCTTCATTATCAGCGCTGCCACCTTGTGCTTTTTCAAAAGCAACATTTTTCGTTTTACCAGCTCGTCGTCACAGTGTCAGCGAAAAAGATACAAAAGTGTCAAAAATGCCTCAGCTGCGTCAAAGCAAAAAGTACAGACAGTATTGACTAACCCAATGTGCCCTGACACTTATAAAGGCAATTGAGATATGTCAGTATGGGAGATGTACAAAATCATTAACTCGATGCTGCGGGTTTACTTCGCACTTGTTTTTTAAAACATTAAAAGAATTCAGAATGGTCTAATGTTGTTAGCACTAACTATCAGAGTATGCTCTTTTTAAGGGGCACGAATAAAAGCTTACAAGTCAGGGATGAACGATATAGTAGTATTGCAATATCAGTAATTTACTTAATTTAGCAATACGTACTAGTCAGTAAATATGACACAACAT
>JBAMBP010001809.1:0-50948 GCA_037044515.1 Phortica magna
TTTGTGCGTGGTGTCATACATCAAACAACAACAATGCCGCTATTCATTTGCATATTTTCATCGATTGTGCGCTCAATAATAATCAAAACCAAATAATAAGTTCAGAAGTCCGTGCTTAGGGCCGTGATAAATGTTTTTCAATCACGATTTTCATTTACCATGTGCTGGTTAATATGTGCCGTAGGACAGTGTCGAAGTAAGTTAAGGCGGGGGCCAAGCCAATTGTTATCAAGAAACACCTACTTTACTAATCTTCCGAATGTGTCATGTCACCATGAGTAACATACATACATATGTCCATTCATTATCGAATAGATTTTTTTGTTTTTCAAAGTCAGGAGTGAAATTTCATGTTTTTATACTCTTGCAATAAGAGTATATTAACTTTGTCGTGAAGTTTGCAGCGCAGAGAAGGAGACATCTCCGACTATATAAAGTGTATATATTCTTGATCAGGTCGACGAGATGAGTTCATATAGCCATGTCCGTCTGTCCGTCTTTCTGTCTGTCTGTCTGTTTCAATGCGATTTCCTCCCAGAGTTTTGAAGTTAGCAAAAAAAATTTAAACGCAGAAAATTTTTTCTTTTTGCAAGCAGTTGGTATGTAAAAATCAATTTGATCGAATGACTATAGCATATTGCTTCCATAGGAACGATCGTTCAAAAATTATGTTTTTGATTAAAAAACAGCGTGTGTTTAAAGTTATCAACTCAATATTTTGCACTAAAACTTCTTCAACATAAACAAAAATACTGTGCAAAAATGGCCAAGATCGGGCTACTATAGCGTATAGCTGCCCTAGGAAGGATCGGACAAAAATTATGTTTTTGATTAAAAACCGCGTATTTTTGGAGTTATCGACTCAATATTTTGCACAAAAACTTTTAAGACATCAAAAAAGATACCGTGCAAAAACGGGCTATTACGAGTTTTTATTAATGCATGACTATAATCCAAAGTTTTATAAAAATCGGACATAAGGGCGTGGTACCGCCCATGCAGCGAAAAACTTCAAAATCGGCCTTCTCTGTAAACAAACGAGATACAAAATTGAAAAATATAGTGAAGTTTGACTACATTGCCTGCTTTAAGACAAATCAGAAAATGGGCGAGTATATTATTCTTATGGGAAAATTAAAAAACGGTTTTCTAATAAGAATAATTGGGAAAACGTATGCAAGAGTATATAAGCTCGCTTACTGGTTTTGAGTTAGGAAGGCCATCTATAAATGAGATATCGTTTGAACATTTTCAAATTAAAAACAACTTCATTTTGTTAACATAATAATTTGCTACACTTGTGCATATGAGCATATATCATATGTATATTTTAAAATAGAAACACTTTTATTAATGAGAAAGAACTTGTTTTAAATGTGTAAGCTGTGTTAAATTAAAGTAGTGAGTACATCAAAAGTCATTAATATATTTTGCATTTATTGGTTGGATTCATTCGCTTGCCCGCTTTACAGTTGAACGCTTCGCTGAAATCGGGAAAGTTCGACAGCGTTCCAATGATACGAATCTCTTCAGGCATATGTGTATCCGTGAATATCGTCGAGGGAAGCTCTTCCGATTTGTCATCGCTGCAATAGGTCTGAGCATAACTGATAAAGAAAAGCTGCTTGCTGGTAAAGTTCAAATTTGGAAGCCGCTCATTCCTAACACTTCGACCTTTGCTCAACGCTTCCTCATACCAGTCTAGATAAGCCGCATATGCAAGGGGTAAGCCGCTATTGTCGGCAATATTCTCGGCTTGTGATTCGAGTCTAGGCAACGGAAAACCCTTGTACTTATATTGTGCGTATTGATCAGTAAAACATTCTTTACGTTTTGAGAACGAGGCTGCCGACTGTTGATCCCACCAATCAATAAAGTTGCCATCTTTGTCATACTTACGACCGAAATCGTCAAAACCGTGCATCATCTCGTGTCCTATTGTTGTTCCCATACTACCAAATTTCACGGAATTGGGGATGTTACGAGACCAGAGATAGCATTTTTGCAGAAACGATATGGGTAGCACGATTGTGTTCTCGGCATAAATGTAAACCGGCGTGTAGCTATCACCACCTTCTGAACTGGGAGGCTCATGCAGTTGCTCACGAATCTGTCTAGCATTCTTCTCAGAGATTTTAGCCAAGTTTAGGACAAAATCTTCGTTGTCCAACACCCACGGATTGGATTCATTGGAACTCTCTTCATTGGAGCTCTCCTCATTGGAACTCTCCATCTCAAAGTTGTAGTTAAGCTTCATGGCGTCCAATTTCTGTCTAGCATGTTGACGGGTCTTCTCTTTCATCCAACTCATCCGATTCGAGTTCAGTGTCTTTTTGAATCTCGATTTTAATTTCTGCCAAATAAACTCAATGATGTCTAAGTTTGTCTCTGGATGGTACCGCTTGTAATATAAGGTATCTAGATCAAAGTATTCTGTTGTTTCACCTACGCAATATTCTTCCTGTTCCTCAGTCGTTTCGAATGGATGCCTTACGAAATCCTCCATCAGCTTGTAAAACACATAGTTTGCGACCGTTCGTTTGGGTGTAATTCTCAGTAGTTTTTTTAAATGCTTTTGATACTGTTGGACATATTCGAAAATAGGTTCCGCTTATTGATTTGCCCATCATTAATGTGATTAGGCGCTTCATGTTGATTGTTGGCGCATAGCGTTTGTGCAATTTATTTACAGTTGTAAATTTCACTAACTCGGGTGTATCCAAACCCATAGATGCATCAACCATACCTTCTGATAACGAAATTTCAAACTTTACAATATCATGGGCTACAATGGTTGCCAGCTTCTCATCGATATCTAAATAAGTTATTAAGTCTGTTTCAATTTCCTCACGCCATTTGTCTCTGAATTTAGCAGTGCAGTTACACTGATACATGACCTTTGTCCTAAAGTGTAAATTTGGCTGACCAATCATAAGTCTATTGAACGTGTTGTTAGTAAAATCCGACGTTATAAAATATGTCAATAAAACTGATGTGCCATATTTAAAAGCCATACGTCCAACCACATCCACCCAGTCGAACTTCTTTTCGTCCCACTGATCACCGTACAGGGCAGGCATTTCACCAAATTCACCGATAAGGGCTTTTAATTGAACGTTGTATTTTTTTTCCATATTGGGAATATTTACACACGACTTATAAAATTGTCTCATCTGATTAATGTCTTCAATATCAATGCTTTTAATTTTGGTTCTCTTTAAGATCTTCTCATATTTTCTGTTCATTTGGTTTTCTAATACAGTGAATGGATCCCTCGATTCATCATCATCCGCAGAGTTATTATTTGAAAAATTGCCACAAGCGAATTTATAAAAATTATCGCACGGATCGATGCTCATGTTCATATACAACTGCATCTTATAGCTGGTATCTAAACGGCTTTTGTCACTATTTACTTTACGCCCTAACAAACATTTTGCATAGGCGATTAATAGCACAACTGCCACCAAAAAAGGCAACTTGCTCATCGTTTGAAATAATTATCCGCGTCAAAACAATTCCGGGTTGTTAAACGTTTCGCGAATTAAGAACAACTGTAAAGAGCTCCAAAACAATTGCCAAACGCCGTCGAGAACAGATTTACTTTGATCAGCCTGGAACTTGAATTCTATATTTCGCCTCACTTCGTGCCCAATGTAAATGTCAAGTTTACTAGTGTTATCAGTAGTAGTGTCGTAGGCAGGCCTCCCGACCGATTGATAAGTCAACACAAGCTTCTTTTTTGTTCAATCTAATGTAGAAATACGGCATTCGATTCGCGCTTCACATGATGAATTGGAAGCGAATAAAATAACACAGCACAAAAATACCGCGTGTGTGTACGAAATAATACTTTTGTCTTAAGCCACCGAGATAAGGAAATTAGCCATGATCATCAAATCGGATTTTCGAATCAATTGATTCTTGAATATGTCTTTACATATTAGTGAGGCGGCGTAAATATTCAGAGAAAAGTGTATGGTGTACTACAACGGTATGAATGTGGCGATCTCAATGAAGCTGACGAGAGCATCGTTGATAAGAAAGTGATTAGAACGATCCGCGCTCACTATTACTGAGTATCACAATGTCTCAGCGCCCATAGAAAAATCCCATTAGGCCGAGTAAATCTCTGCGAGGTCATTACTCAGAGGAAGCGACAATGGTCAATAAACGTGTGGCATGATTGAGTTTGAAGGCGACTGTCATGGCCGCACACTTAACTAACATAACACGTATGATCAAAGGGTAGTATGACCAGGAAGAGAGCTATTTTCAGTATTTCCGGCACTTACGGAACGTAAACGGTGTTTTCATCAACGCCCTCCCCCCCTAAATTGGTCTCGTAATTTGGGTACGTTCTCTTATGTAGTCTTGCAAACGTTTTCCTAATTATTCTTATTGGAAAATTACTTTTTTCAACTTTTCAATCAGAAACGTATACGCAGCCCCGCCCATTTTTTAATTAGTATTTAAGAAAAGAATGTAGTCATAGTTAGCTACATTTTGCAGTCTTGTATCTCGTCTGCTTGCAGAAAAATCTGATTTATAAGTTTTTCGCTATATAGGAGGTAGCACGCCCTTATATTCGATTATTATAAAACTTTGAAGTATAATTAAGCATCAATAAAATCACGTAATTGCAAAGTATGGTGTTTTTATTCTCAAAAACAAAAAAGTTTCCTAAATCAAACCTTATTTTTGACCGATCATTCCTATAGCCCGATCTTCACTATTCTTGCACTATATGTTATCAATATCTATACCAAAAACACGCCATTTTTCAGCAAAAAACTTTTTGTGACCGATTATTCCTATGGAATCTATATGCTTTAGTCGTCTTATCAAAATAGTTCTAAGATAAACAAAGCCTGGACATATTTGAAGAATTTCTGCGTTAACATTTTTATGATATGTTTAAGACTCTAGGAGGAGTTTGCACAGAATCAGACGGGCAGACGGACATGGCTATATGATTTCGTCTCGTCGTGCTGATCAAGAATATATACTTTATAAAGTTTTTTTATACTCTTGCAAAAAGAGTATATTAACTTTGTCATGAAGTTTGCAACGCAGTGAAGGAGACATCTCCGACTATATAAAGTATATATATTCTTGATCAGCTCGACGAGACGAGTTCAAATAACGATGTCCGTCTGTCCGTCTGTCCGTCTGTCTGTTTCAATGCGATTTGCGGCCAGAGTTTTATAGTTAGCAAAAAAATTTAAACGCAGAAAATTTTCTTCTCTTTGCAGGTATTTGGTATGTAAACCATAGGAACGATCGTTCAAAAATGATGTTTTTGCTTAAAAAAACGCGTATTTTAGGAGTTATCGACTCAATATTTTGCGCAAAAACTTTTTTGACATCAACCAAGATACCGTGCAAAAATGGTCAAGATCGGGCTACTATAGCATATAGCTGCCATAGGAACGATCGTTCAAAAATGATGTTTTTGCTTAAAAAACCGCGTATTTTAGTAGTTATCGACTCAATATTTTGCGCAAAAACTTTTTTGACATCAACAAAGATACTGTGTAAAAATGGTCAAGATCAGGTTACTATAGCATATAGCTCCTATAGGAACGATCGGTTAAAAATACAGTTTTTGTTAGAAAAACTTTTTTGTTCTTGAATATAAGCAAACCAAACTTTGCTATTACGTGTCTTTATTAATGCCTGACTAAAATCCAGAATTTTATAAAAATCGGACATAAGGGCGTGGTTCTGCCCATACAACTAAAAACTTAAAAATGGGACTTCTCTGTGAACAGACGAGGCACAAGATTGAAAAATGTTGTGAAATTTGACTACATTGCCTCCTTTAAGACAAATAAGAAAATGGGCGTGGCTGCGTATATGATTCTTATTGGAAAATTATAAAAGGATTTCCTAATAACAATTGCAAGAGTATATAAGTTTCGGCATAGCCGAAAATAGCTCCCTTACTGGTTTTTAAATACCTTTTTTGCAAGAGTATAAAAAGCAATTGAATGTCTGTGTGATTTAAGGTATCGTTAGTTTCTTTTCGATTTAAGACTTGGAAATTGGTACTTTTTATAAAACTAATTTCATGATTCTGGTACTTCCTACAGTAACATTTTCAAAGTAATACGTTTGGTGTATGGTTTGCTTGGACTCTTAGGTTCGGGCTTATAAATAAATCTAAAATGAAAGGGTTTATAATAATCAATATACTAATAAATGCGACCTATAGTATGTAAGCAATCTTTTAGTGTGCAGAATACTAACAATAAGTAAATAATTCGTTGGGGTAAACCAACAATGATAATTCGCATTCTGGTCTGTAAAGACAGAAAACTTGTGATTAAATGTTATAATAATGTCTTCGTTGTTGTTGTTAATGTTGGCCAGAGACAAGACAAACAAATCGAACGACGCGAGTCGAATCTCATGTGCTTACATACATACATGCATACATATGTGCACACCACATGGACATATGCCTTCGCCAATTAATCATCGCTTTGCTTGTTTCGCTCAATTACTGTTTTAGTTTCGTTGTTGTTGTTACACTCACTATAATGTTTTGGCGTTTGAACAGTTCTGCATAAAAACAAGTTTCGCCCGAAAAAATACAACTTGGAATGTGCCTTGACTAACAATCAATCACTAAAAGAAGTTCATCTGTTTTAGCGCTGCCGATAGAGCATTTCAATATAAATATGCCGAGTTACGCCAATCATCTCATGATATAATTGGCCCTTTAACTGAAAAGAGTGCCAAACTGAAACGAATCGAAGACGCGTACGAAAAGCGTTGTGAATCTTGGCTTGAACTTGATTATTCGATTTGGTCAAAGGGTTGGTGACGTCCAATGAGATGAGGCGTCGCAAAGTTACCCAGTTGTAGAACGATTGTTGTTTAAAATTAAAAGATTATTGCTAACATTACTCTCAGTTAAAAAATTAACGTTTTTCGTTTGATATCACATCAGCATAATATTTCATTACCCTGCAATCAGTTAAGGCATTCTTATAACTAAACATTTATGTAAAATATAATATAAAAAAAGGCTACAAATATGCGCACCCACAACAAACGTCCTTGATGCAACCTTACACGCTCGACAGACATAAGCATTGATAACGATCGCTCCCACTTAACGTGGGAATCGAGAAATTCAGTTGAAATGCTCATTACAACACGTCCAGTCGAACAGTTGCGCCTTTGCGCGCTGTCAGCCATTACGTGCGACACATGACAATGCAGTATTACAACAATAACAACAACAGCAACAAATGTCTAATAAATAAAAATAGAATGAAAACGGCATAAAAGCCGTGAGTGTTCCAATTTGCAAACGATCAAAGCAAACGCAAAACGCGCCAGATGATCAATTTGGCCAGAAAGCTGTGCGCATGGCTAATAATAAACACAAATGCCACACATCCACTTTTTGGCTTTCTTGCATTTGTCGCGTCGACCTCATTATGAACGACGGTCGGTCGGACAGACATACATACATTTGAGTTGAGTTATTTTAATAAGAAATGCATCGAAATGTATGAAAGAGTGAAACAAGCCACAGTCGAATGACCGAACTGCCCTTTTGCTCCAACGTAATCAAGCGCTTAATAGCAACGAAGCCCAACAAAGTTCCAATAGGCGACAAATTTTGTAAATTGAATTGAAAATTCGACGCATTCCTCAATGCAGAGAGAGTTCCGGAATGATGTAAACAAGCGCCTTTGAAAACGCTCTAAGCCAAACCAAAATAAAGCTCTCTTCTTCTTCGTGGTCAACGTCACCAACATGCCGCAACATAATGCATAAAACAACGAAAATAGCACTGCGTATGGCGACGGCGACTGCAGCCGCAGCAGCAGCCGCAGTGACCGCGCTGACTGCCATCTAATTGGATTTGTACGCTTGTGCGTAACTATAAATCACATAACCGGTTCACGACTACTAAGCGCTTCAAGTTGTCATTACTATTATACTTACTTACGTGTATTATATATAAACTGTTTCATCAACGGTCAAGTTCGGCTAGTTTTGTGCTGCTCTGTTTCTTATAGACTTCCTACAACAGCAAGCTTAACACACATACACACACACACACGCACGCACGCACGCACATTCCAAGCACATGTATGTGTATAAACATGTACATAGAATAATTATGAACCATAAACAAAACAAAAATGCGATAAGTGAGGCAAATAAAAAGAAAAATAGCGCCAAAATATAAAATATCAACTTACAAGTGCCGCCGCAGTAGCGTGTGAAAATGTATGCAAAGTCTTACCATACATAACCATTGGGTTAAAGTTGAGCTTGGTTAGGTGTGCCGCTGTCCCCTCTATTCCACACTTTGGCACATTTGACAAAGTCATTCTCGAGAATTACCTCTTATGTAAGTGAACATTTTTATAGGCCTATTTCAGGGAAACGCATCTTTTATTGCCTGTTTGGTTGTTAGGCCGTTGATTTATGGATAACAAGTTGCTACACCTGACGGACGAGCACACAACTCTGTAAGCGGAAGTTGTAATGCGAATTGCAAATTTCAAGCATTAATTTTGAGTGACTTCGGTGCTTCTTCAATTTGAATATCGAACTTCACTTCAACTCGAACTTCAACTGTTTCAGCTGCTTCTTCCCGAATTCCTCAAATTTCAATACTTAAAACAACAACAAGGCATAAGGGAAAATAAGCCGTTTCGACCATGACAAGGATGTTTGCGATAATATCTTATTACAGGCATTCAGTTCCCTGTGCTGCATTGGCCACCAGTTAGTAACATGATATTTGTCGAGTGTGTGTGCGGTAGGCCGTTTGCATATGGCGCCATACTTTAATACAAAGCTAGAAGAAATTGGCACAATGAACTTATCATGAAGTTGAAGTTCAAAATTATTCAAAATACTTTTGCACAATTAAGAATTCACTATTTAATATAATGTTACTCGTTTGTAACTCACTATTTTGGAATATGTTTATGCGACAAAGATCTCATCTGATTTTTCAAGACATATTGCATGTAGGTTTCAGAAAAAGTTCCGACCTCATAGGCTAAAAGAATTCGGAGAGATCCGAAAATATTATTAACATCCAAAAGGCGCAGCCAGCTTTTCAAATAGCGCGCAAACTAGCAAGTAAGTAAGAAATCCCTAACATTCCTGTAATTCTAAAAAGTTCCTGAAAAAACGAATGTATAAATTTGATCCCAAAGAAATTTTGATTTGGCGGATCCCAGAATAACTTTATATCTCAGAGACTTTAAGAAGAAGTATCTTAAAATAGAAACTGAATACATTTGACAAATGAATAAAACGCACAAAAATCTTCAAGCTTCTAAAACGTTTATTGAATGGAATCTTAATTGTTTTTTTTTTTTTTTGGTTTCTAAATGTTTTTTTGTTGCAAAACTCTTGTTATAGTTTGTATACTGATTTGGTTTGGATTTCAACATTGCTTTGCTTTGCTTTATTTTTCGATCATTAATGTGTTTTTGTGTTTAGCCTAATATTCTTTTAGTTATTTGTCTTGATAGCGCATTGAAATTTTTGCTTTAACCATCTTTAATTTACTTCAATTCACAGTTGGGTTTTTTTATTATTATTTTATTTGCCTTTATTATTTAGCCAAAGTTATTATGTGTTTACTTTGTTATTTAACAATTTTGTTTGTATAACTTTTTTTCATTTATGTATTTATCAAATCATTTTTTATTTTATTTTTATGTGAGTTTTTGTTTTTAAAAAACTGTGTATGTGTTTTTGATATGCTACGAGTACGAAAGTATCTCATGTAATTTTCGGTTATTATATTACTCGATTTCATTGTAACACTTCATTAACAATAAGCAAATACATATGTTTGTTTTATTCTTTTACAATAGATAATTTGTTGTTCACAACTAAGCAAGCTCATCAAAAAACAGTGGCATTCAAAAAAATAGCACATACTCCTTAACGCCTCTCAATGCTTAAATTAATATGTGTCTATGTATTCTTACATTTTTTTTTTTTTGCTTTTTTCTTTTACTTTAGAAAAAATTATCAATAAAATGGTAACTGTTACAATTTATTTATGTATTTATGTATATAAGTATTATTTAATTCTCTCAGGCACAAAGTGTATAAAATTTCTTCATTGTATGCGTTGTTTTTTTTTTCTTTTTTCAATATTGTTTTGCTTTATTCACTTTTTTTTAACAATTGTGTACTGAATTATAACAAAATCAGTGTAGTAAACGCGTTTTGTGTGACTTCTTCTGCTTCCTCTTCGTTATTTATTCGCTAAGCACGGCTCAGCAAAAGTCTACAACTAGATGGCGCTGGCTGGCTAGGCTTGCACAAAGCTTTGCACTGGCGGCGCATGCGGCAATGACTCATCATCTTAGCGCTTGTGATGTACGCTTTGCTGTTATTAATAATTTTATTTTTGTTTTTTTTTTCCTATTTTTTTGAATTTAATTTTGTGTACAATAACAACAACATTAGGACTAATATATGATTCGTTTTGGTTTTTGTTTTTAATTTATTATTTATTTTTTGCATTTTGTTGTGTCCATTTTATTGGTAGGTGCGCGTCTAAGAGCTGATCGGCTCCGGCAGTGGATTCTCAGTGATACGTATTTTATTGGCTTGTGTGCCAAAATAGAGCGTACCCGTAGTCGAGCTATCCGTGGTCACATACGCTTGATTGCCATTGCCATTGGCATTGACACCATTCTCATTGTCCGTGGTCTCGTGCTCATAGTCATCACGATTGTGCTCATCACCATCATCAATGTTGAGAGCCTCATCGTTATCGATATCGTCATCGTTATTGTCAACGGTGTTGTTGTTGTTGTTGATGGCAGTCTCACGCAAACGATTGCCGCTTAAACGCATGCTCAATTGCCGATGTCGCTGTCGTTCACGATCATGCTCACGTTCACGCTCACGTTCTTGTGCTGCCTGCAATTGTTGCTCCCGAAAATTGGCAAAGAATATCGATGAATAGGTGTGATATTTGGTGCCGCACGGTGAGCTTGCTGGCGTCGATAGAGGCGTTGCTGTTGCAAAATCATGTATTATTTGTTGTAGTTGTAGTTGTTGTCGTAGTCGTTGTTGTTGTTGTTGTTGTTGCCCGCACGTTACGCAATTGTGGAGGGGAGGGGGTTGGAAGTAGTAGTTTTGCTTTTGTTATTTACGTTACGTTATTTTGATCATGTGTCTAGAGTTGTACGTGTGTTGATTGAAAGTGTTTTATACAACAGAAAGTCAGTTAACCGACGTATGTTTCTTATTGTTGTTGTTCTTGTAGTAGTTGTTGTTGTTTTATTTATTCATTGTATTGTATAGCTGGCAGTGTATGTGTATGTGTATGTGTATGTCTGTGTATGTGTATTGCTGTGTGTTTGTGTGCATTTTAAATGATGATATGTATCGTTGATGAGCTGATCCTGTGCCTCTTTGCTTAAAATGCCTTTCAGTGGTGGTAGGGAAAAAAGCTTAACTGTTATGTTTGAAAGAAAAAACGTTCTCGGCCGTTCCGTGGGCGTCGTCAATGATGAACATAATTTAGTTAGTTGAGTGATGTTTATGGTTTTTTTTTCATTTTCGCTTTTTAACGATGGTTTGCTTGATAACGTCATGATGATGTCGCATTTATGATAAAGCTGATGAAGATGATGATGATGCTAAACTTGTTGATGCATGCTTCAAAATTACATTTTACACTGGACTTGTCCGCTATTTGCTGCTGCTTCTTGCTTCAAGAACTTGACGCCTCAAAATTAGAAGAATTTTGTGTACGTTTTGCTTTGCCAAAAATTTTTGTTTTTATTTTCATTTATTTGTAAATTGTTTTAAATTTGTATAATTTATTTATAAATTGCATTCATTAATATTTATTATGATTTATTTAATAAACACACGAAAAGCTTACAGGAATGCAATAATTTATTAAAAGGTTGTTTTTGTTTTTTTATTTTGCTTTTTTTCCTTTTTTTTTTTGTAATTGAAATTTATTTTTTGTTTTTTGTCATTTATTTATGTATGTATATCTGTGTTGCTTGATTGATTTGCTTCATTACATATACAGCCGTGTAAAGCAGCCTCAAACATTGCGTGTGTACTTGTGAGGGCAAACAACAAATAACAAGAATTATATAATAACAAAAAAGAAATTAATATTTTATTTGTAAATAAAAAAGAAAATATTATAATTCTATAAAATAAAAATCAGCACATTGACGTATACGTAATATTTTTTTGTGTTGTGTATACGCCGCTTCGTACAGACTGACAACAAGTTAAATAAAATAAAGTTTCTTTTTAAGAAAATTATAACTTATTATTTATTTAAATACAAACAAAAATAAAAATATAATATTACTAAAAACTCGAAACGCACAAAAGAGTAAATTTCTTTTTTAAATAATAAAAATATATTGAAGATAATACAAATACAATTTAATGCTGTAACAAAATTGCGTGTGTGTGTGTCTCTCTGGGTATGTGAAGATGTGTGCTGTCGTGTGTGTGTGAGTGTGTGTGTCGACATGGTTTGGTTGACGTGTACATATTTATATAGAGATATATACTGTAGCTGTGTATACTTTTGTTCATAAAGCTGATCATTGGACACACAATTCAATCTGACTGGAACTGCTCCGACTTGCCGTTGAGATTTTGCGTCCTAATTTTTGCAGTGAACCAACAGCTAAACATATAAAAAATATATAAAAAAAACCACAAAGTAAACAAACAAACAAACATAATTTAAATAATAACAATAAAATTGTGTATTGTATTAAAAAAAAAAAACAAAAACAAGGAAAAATACAAATGAAAGTATTAAAAAATTTGTTTTCTTTTTTTTTTATTATAGAAAAAGTGAAGAAGTTGCGTAATTTGCGTAAGCGTTTTTTTGACTACAATATTTTTGTTCTATTTGTATGAATTAAAGCACAGGAAACTACTTTTTGTGTCAAACTAAGCAATTAAATGTGTTTGATTTATTTTCATTATTAATAAATCTGTACGTTTATTAGCTAAAATTAGCATTCAATCAACTACGGTTCAATGGGTTTATAATTATTATTATAAGTTCATAAAACAGAATTATTGAGTTTTGTCTGAAACTAATTTTGCGTGAATGTGATTGTGCATAACATACAATACGTTGGCGCGAGCGGGGAGCGGGGCGTGTGCGCGGTCAGCGTTTGTTTTCGAACAAATATACATACCATTATAAATTAACGTCGTTTAAATAAACATGAAAAAAGTCGTTTAAATAGTAAATTTTTCAAATTATTTTCGTTAGAGGAAATTAAATATTTTGAAGCGACATTTTGTTTTAAATTTTTTAATGATTTTTTGAGATGCGAAAGAAAAGAAAAATGCATGTCATGTGCACGAGTCGCGCGTGAAATAAATAATAAAAAAGAGAGTAAAAGAGAAAGGAAGAGAGAGAGAGAGAGCAGGAAGGTGTGTGTGTGTAATTTTTTTTTATTTTTTACATTTTTTTTTATTTTTAACGTGTTTATTTATGAGCATCATTTTGCCGAGTTAGAGAAAAAGGAAAAAGAAATAAAAATGATAAAAAGATTTAACTATTTTGAAAAAATTTCTTTGTTTCTTTGTTCTTATTTTCAAAAACAAATTGTGTTTCATACTAAAACAAACAGTCCCATTTTTCTGCTTTATTCTATCAACTGTTTCTGTATCTTTGCTAATGACTAAGGCTTTCAAACACGGCCCATCAACAAAATAAAAAAAAGGCGATAAATGAGAAACGCTTCATTTTCAACAACTTTTCATTTCGTTTATTAAACCAAATTTCATGTCATTTCATTTCAAATACAAATTGAATTTTGAGTTCATTATAAATTTTAATATTAAATAATTTTGTATTTTTTTTTGTTTTAGACTTTTAAGCCAATTATACATGTGTGTATATAAATGTTTTTTTTTATTAAATCGAATTCCGTTTGCCAATATTTTTTAAAATCTTTTTTATAAAGTTTTCATATACAAAAAGTAGTTGAAAAACTGAGAAATGTTTGTGCGTTAATTACGCTCTTTTTATACTCTTGCAAGGACATATTAACTTT
This sequence comes from Phortica magna, assembly GCA_037044515.1. Classification (NCBI taxonomy): domain Eukaryota; kingdom Metazoa; phylum Arthropoda; class Insecta; order Diptera; family Drosophilidae; genus Phortica; species Phortica magna. Next base: position 14,076 of record JBAMBP010001809.1, read on the forward strand.
GACATGTGACTTGCTACGCACAGAAAGCGTCAGCAACGACTTTATAAGGTATATGTATTCATGATAGGCGCGACGAGACGAGTTATTTGAAATCCGTCAGTCTGTTTAAGTGCAAACTCCTAACAGAGTTTTAAACATATTGAAAACATTTGAATTTTGGATGTCCAGACATATCATAGTGGGTATGATTAGTTAGGCTTTGTTTGTAAGAATTGGTGAAGCTCAGACTAATGAAGCATATAGATTTCCTTCGTTCTTAAGTCTAAATGTTCTTAACTATATTGCAAAGTTTTATAAGCATCGGACATGAGATTTCCCTGTTAGCAGACGAGATTGAAGATTGTAAAATGTTGATCAGTATGTTTCCAATGTCTTTCTTTAAGATGCTCTTTTTGATTATGAGTTCTTTAAAAACTTATATGTTTCTCAAAACTGTTAGAGTTTGTTTTATTTTTTTTTTTGTCTAAATAATAATAATTTGGATAATGCTTGCAAGAGTATATAAGTTTCGGCATAGCCGAAAATAGTTCCTTTACTGATTTTCTTTCCTTAATTTTGTATAAAATGTATACTATTTGTTTTGTTGCCTTACGTCACAAAACGCAAAAGTGAAGCTTTTATATTATTCTTTCATTGTTTTTGGTTTTGTTTTTTGTTTGCATAATACTAATAATGATAATATGAGCCTTTGTCTATATAACCTGCATTGTATGCGGTGAGTACGAATAGTATAAAGCAAGGTTTATGTTTGTTATGAATGCAAGTAACGGTGACAGACACGCTGCTGATTCAGCTCAGCTCAGATCAGTTCAGTTCAGCCGCAGTTCAGTTGTGAACGCAACAAATTGGACGACTGTAAATGAGCTGACAGAGCGCTTGCTTGAATTGACATGCAAGTACGATTTTTAGCAGCAAAGGGTTTTGATGTTAGTTCTGTTAGTTGTGAGCACGCGATATTGGCTGATTGTGAATGTTAATTAATTATGTGGATATATATACATATACAGTGAAAGCTCTCGCACGTTACCGGTATTCTTATACGACCACGAAAGATCTTTAACTGTCAAAGAGATCGAAACATGATATCATCGGAACTTGAATTTTTAAATGACATAACATCATATCTTCACCGTTTACCAAAAGACATATTTTCACGAGAAATTTATCGTTTGTTGAACTTTGTGTCGTTTGAGATGACATAATTCCACTCAGTGGCGTTACTAAACCATCTAGGGCCTGTGGCAACTTCGTGAAACGGGCTCCCCTCTTAGTTATACTTTCATTTTAATAAATCTGCAGTTTTTTCTGAATTTAAGATTATTAAAATCTATTTAATTTTATTTGCTTGAGCCTGTCGCCCATTGGACCAGGGACCCATGTCATGCTGCGCTCTATACCGCCCTTTGATAACGACATAATGTACAGGGCGTAGATATGTCGCTATGCCTATAAAATTCGCCGGTCTTTAAGAACTGTTCGTGAAAAAAGCTTTAACTGTATACCATATACGTATGTTTTTGTACTGAGTTGTAGTTTGGCTTTTAGTTAGAAAAAAAATAAGTTCAACAATAGAGTTATTATATATTTTATTTGCCAAAATATCGAATAATGAATGAAGACAAGATTTTGATTTCTTTGACTGGCACTGACTGAATTTGTATTGAACTGAACTGCACTGCACTGCACACGGAATTTGATTATTGTTTCATTTGTTTTGATTTGTTTTGATCTGATCTGATCTGATTTGTTTTTGAACTCAGAGACGTATGATTAACTTTGCAATTCTAGACTTTAATTTTAAACGTAACTTTACTGTTGTCGTGTTTGTACCGTTTTTTTTGAAAATGTGATTAGTTATTGTATTTAGAGACTAACTGGTTGAAATATAGGCGCTAACACTAATTTCAAATTTAGCTATTTTCAACACTTACCATAGCCTTCGCCCTGCAAGAAGAGCCGAAAGGCCTCAGCCAGCTTGGCCGGCTGCTCCTCCAATACCATAGCACAGTCGGAAATCTATAACGTTCATCGTACCGGAAACAAAAACAAAGAAAATCCAAGTTTAAATAAAACGAAAATGAAGAATTTTGTACAATAACAAATGAATTTGACATTAAGAACCTTCATCCATGACGAATTTGTCGGATCCAGACGACCATTGAAAGTGACCGTATCATCGACATGTGGCGACAACGAGCCCGTTACATTGATCACTGGCATTTTCAATGTGGTGGCCGATGGCTCCGTGCCTGGTGTGCCTGGTGGTGTGCGCGCAATATTCAAATCATTGCGATGTATATAAGCATTTATGAACATTGCCAAATTGGTTGGATTAACGCCACGCTCAAAATGCTGTTTATACATTTGCACCAAATCGTGATTGCGCTCCTCCGGATTGCGACCAAAATGATGCCACATCAAGTAATCGATTACGCCCTGAGTCATGCCCTTCGTGCGCAAGAAACGCGCATTGAAGCTCTGATAGCCCCATTCAATCCAGCCCGATTGCGTTGATACACAATTGATGAGACACAATGCGCCAACCTTGTCCGGATTAACGTGAGCAAAACGCGCCAATATATTGGCGCCAGCGCCAACGCCAAAGCCAATCACAGACTTCAGGCCAAAATGCGACAGCACGAAAAGCAACTGTGCGGCCAAATCGTCCATGGTTGGATAGACATAACTGTATAAGTAATAAAACTGAAATGAATGCCAATAACTTTTGTGTGTGTGTGTGTTTTATGCGTTTACTCTTCCGGCAAAGTTGGTGCACCCTCCTCCTGACCAGGCGCAGTGACATGATAAACGCAAAAGTTCTCCAAAAGGCCACGCATAACCGGAAAGTTGAAGAAACCCGCAAAACTGGTGACATCTAGAAGAGTAATAACATTTCATCATTAGCACAATCGAACAATCTTAACAATCATTACGCACAGTTGAGACCCAAATCATGATACGTCAATATAGCCGGCTTTGAGGTATCACCCTGTATGGCCACATGTATGTCACCCTTATCTGTGGGCACGCGACGTTGCTCACAGGCCTCCAATATGGAGCCACGCGCATTCGGGAACTGCAATTGCACCGAACGCAATTCAATATCGTCCAAGGGATCAACGGGCATCGTGCTGCTGAGGCGAAATGGATTGAAATGCTTTGTATAAATTTGACTCAACTCTAATGAAATGTTAGTTATACAAAAACTGTTATACAATAACAATAATTATAAGAAAATCATAAGTTGTATTTTAGGTATTTGTATATATGTTTGTTGGTTTGTTTGTTTAACTGTTTGTATATACAACTAAGGCACAAAGTTATGGCGTACAAATTTCGTTTATAAACGCATTAAACGCGTTTAATTGTTAAAAAAATATGTATGAAAAAAAGTATACATTTTAAATAAAAATAACTTAAATTCATATTGAAACTAGTTGGGTTTTAGATACTCGTACTTTATGCTAATGGCATAACTACAACACAATTCAAATGCAAATTTATTCGTAAATAAAAATATAATAAAAATTAAATAAAATCAATAAAAAAAAACTATGAAAAAATATACAAGTTTGTCTTAATTTAAACATACAGTTTACAAGTTAATATTGGATGCTCATCGCAGTTTAGTTGCTAAATCGTTGCTAACTTCCTACTATAATATTAAATAAAACCAAAAATGTGAAAAAAAAAAAAAATTAACGTTTTTTAAATAAAATCACAAAAAGAAAAAATGTCAAAGAAATGTAAAAAAAATGTTAAAAAAATATATATGAAATGATTTGTGCCTAAATTAAAAATTTAATCAAAAAAATCAGTTAAGATTTGTTTGACAAATCATTTCGCTTAAAAGGACTTCTGTTTTTTTTTTATTTTTTGTGATTTGTGATTTGAGTTGTGTAAATGTGTTGTTTAAACGAGTAAAATGCATTGTTTTGTTTTTGTTTTTTCACTTTGAAAATTTATTTATTTATTTTTGGAATTATTGTTTTTTGTTTTTGAACTCGTTCGGTTTGGTAGGGAGGAGTTTTGTCGCTTACCCAAGCAGATGTGCCTCCTCTGCAATGTGTATTGGTGCTGACGGCATCTTCGTGTTTAGTGTCTTACCAATTTTGTCCCGGTCTCTGAAATAAATACTATGAGCATGCAAGCAAAAACGAAAAAGAAGAAGGCTTTGCTTTGCTTTTCTTTTGTTTTTTCTTCAAAGATTTCCTTTTTTTTATTACAATTCTTTTTTACGGGTTTCTGCAATTTTTGCTTGCACTTTATAACTTTTAATAATGTTATTAAAGGCAACAGAAAAACCGCAAGTAAAAAAAAAAAAAATCTTTTCTATAAGTTTATTTTTTGTTATATAAAAGTAAATAATGTCAATAGAAGAAGTTGTAGTAGAAGAAGAGGAATAAAACTTTTATACAAGTAGTAGAAGAAGAAGAAACAAATATGACAAAGGCATGAGTGTTTTAATGAGTGAACAAACAATAAAAAAAATGAACAAAAAAACAAGCAAAACGCACAAATAAAACAACAACAACAAATTTAACTGAATTATTTTTGGAATGTGACTACAAAATTTGTTTGGTGCAACGTGAGCATGAATTTGTGCGCTCTCAACCTCACACCCCCGCCCCTTACACACTTTACTCTTTCTTTCTTTATTTCTTTCTGTCTTTGTTGTTGCTTAATACGGTAATGACACTAATATAATTTCGGTAACTGTTGTTGGTATACAATGTTGAAATGCATGCACACGTAATTAGATATTATCGCACACGCGTGTGTGTGTGTGTATGTGTGTCTGTGTATATGCAACTTATATACGTTTAAATCTGATTTGTCTTTTCATAACACATTTTGTCGGTAAAAGAAAAAAAAACTTCAGCGCAGCATAAACACAACTAACCAAAGCCAAAAGTAACATTACTTTTGAACAAAGACATGACGGCGTAAGAGAGCGCAGTAAGCGAAGCAACGTCGAACAGTTGAAAGAGCGCAAGCCAACGTACTAACGAACGAACGAACGAACGAATGTACGAACAAGACAAGTATAAAGCACGAAAGAGCACGAAAGTCAACGTGAACTCATTGAGCGCTTTTACGTTACGTAAAACGTAAATAAGTGAGTCACGCAAGGACATTTGGGGTAAACGTCTTTTTGGCGTAAACAAGTGGCGCCAAGCACAAATTAAAACTAAAAACGGCACTCAAACCGACAAATCGACACAGGCACAACATGACATGTGCCACCACTGTGTACACATAGAAATATGTACAGTATTACATATTCATCTATATACATATGTACAAATGTGTCTAAATATAAGTATAAAAGGGCTTTCGTTTTATTTTATATACAATACTTATTACTTGCCGACTGGAAAACAACTATTTTGGCTTGGAAGAAAAAAGAAAATTAACCCAAAAAAAAAAAACGGGCAACTATTTAAATTCATAAGCTAGGTACACACGATGCAAACAATTTGCAGCAAGTTGATTGCTGCAATCAAATTTGCACGTATAAACACGAGTGCAACCGTTTTGCTGCAAACAAAGAACTTGGAAAATTTTTTTGCAGCAATATTTATTGCTTGTCGTCTGTATACATTATTTTACTGTTATCTTGGTTGCATCAGTTGCTTGCTTGTTTGCATGTGCTGTTTGCTTTCAGTCGCAATATTGCAGCAAGAAAAGCAACATGTGGGATCGCGAGAAAACGATAAAATTAATTGAATTGTGCGAGAATTATTCTGGTTTTTGGGATGTCTGTCAGCAGACTATAAAAATAAGCATAAAAAGCAAAATTCTTATCGTGAAATTGCTGAAAAGTGAGAAAAAAATGATGATGAAATAAAAACAAAAATTCATCATTTGCGCACTCAATTTTTACAAGACGTGCGCAGAGTGAAGCATAAAAAGAGTGGCCAGGGTACATCGGACAACTATACCAGCAAATGGGAGTTTTTCGATGCGATTTAGTAGCTCTTTTAAAATGTTCTGATGCACTCCTTTTTCATCTCTTTTGGAAATCCACTCTTTCACCCAACACTTTCTTTTTTTTGCAGACTCTAATCTTCTGAATTTTTTAACGTTTAATTAAAGTTGCTAATATAGCAATAGCAGCAACTCTCGATTTTTGTGCCGACATAATATAAACACGTCGTTATTCCTTGACTTTCACAAAACAACAGAACTTGCAAACGAGTGTCACTTGCAAGCACTGCAAACAAAAAATGAAAACACGTGTAGACATTAACGCAATATATTGCACGAAATAGCCATGCAAAAGTTTGCGTGCAAAACAAAAATTGATTGAAGCAAGATATTTTCTTGCAATATTTGCATAGGTGTAAACATTTGTGCAAACTTTTGCTGCAAATTATTTTCAACTTGCTGCAAATTGTTTGCATCGTGTGTACCTAGCTATAGAAATATAGATTTTAAGTATTTACGTATTACACGTGCAAAGCTGAGAGAGACACACAAACGTAAAACTAAGCAGTAAAAGACACACACATTGTTGGTGTTCACAAAGAACAGTAACGAAGCGCTTGTGTAGTTTCAAGATCAGAATTTTCCACTTGCAAGCATGTAAAAGTGCACACAATCAGCTGTTCAACACTTTAGTAACATTCGGTGACAATTGCTGGTCTGTTGGCAAGGAAAGCTAGCTAGGAAAACTATGCCACGGAAAAGCACCATTGGTCGATTGAAAAATTAAACTATTAAAAATTCTATTCCACACACACTTCATATTGCTACTACTTAACTATACCAACAGTTGTTCTAAACAAATGATGGTCACACCAATGGTATTTCTGCGTGTATTGTGTAAAATTACACAAGTTTAATTACTTACTAATTTTTCTTCAGAACAAACTGTGCTAATTTTTCACGCTTTTACACTTTTACAACGATACACAACTTAGTGAACACCTTATTGAAATATTACGGAAGTTATTGAATATTATAATAATTTGACTTTAAACGTTTCTGTATTGAATTTTGTTTTACGAATCAAGACCAACGAACAAAACCAAAGCACTCACAACGCTCACAACGCCTCTGAATGAAAATGACAATGAGCTGAAAATCGTTAATACATTTTAATATTTATTCTTGTTTGTTGATTGTATTTGCAGGCCGTCGTTATTGTTGTTGTTGTATTGTTATTGTACCTTCTGAAATTGTTATTTATGCCTGTTGTAAGCTGAATTTATCTTGAAATATTTAGTAGCAAACCGGCGCTAACCGGTGGCGTAAAAGTACGACTTGAACTAACGGACGGCTCGGCTGAGAATGATGAGTTGTACACGCGTATGATTAAGATAGCATTTATTGCATCTTTTCTTGTTTTTGTCTTTTTGTTACAGCACTGAAAACTGAATTACTGATTTGTGCCTCAGCTTTATCGCAGTCGCAACAACAACAAACAAGAGCTGGACTAATGATGCGTTGTTGTTGTTGCTGCTTGGCTCAGCAATTTGGTATGCACGAATATTAATTGAACTAAATCAGTGTGTGTATGTGTGAACAATAAAAAAAAAAGTCAGCAGGAAATGCTAATTAAAACACGACCATTAGCATGAAGTGAAATTACTCTGGTTAGCAGAACAGTTACGCCAGAAATAGAAATATAGAATAGGTCGCCGTCACTGCTGTCGTTCGCCGTGTTCGAAATGAGACTAAAATATTTGCAGCTTGGAATTATTGCCAATGCAAATAAATATATTATTGACAAAACACATTCGTGCAACAAAAACACATGAAAGAAACAAAAATAAAGGACTCTGACCTTGAACTGCAGTTGACATATTGTCTTTATTGACACCGCAATGCACGTAAATAAAACCAACAACTACAACATCAACAAACAGCAATGAAATCAATGCAATATACCAGAAAAGTTAAGAAAAAGTTTGTCATGATTTATAAAATTTTCAAATCAGCAAAGAAAATAACAAAACTTTCAGCAGCGCGTAAGTAAAAGTTCTATGTATGCATTGTTGTGTGTTTGCTTGTGTATGTGTGCGTGTGTATGTGTGCATGTGTGGAGCAACGCAAGTAAATGCAAAATCATGCAAAATTATAGTTTTGCTGCATTTATGCGTTGGCACCCATTGACAAATGACAATATTAATGTTAGGACAGCGACAACAACAACAACAAGAGCACAATAATGAAAACAATTGACGTAAATAATTAATACACATAAATACACTGAACAAAAATGCGCACAATAAAAGACAAAGCTTGATTTTCGGCAAAAATGTTAAGTCAAGAAAAAAGCTCATTATTTTCGCCTTTTACGTTTTTTTTTTATTTGTTTGTACTTTTGATTATATTTTTTGTGGTTAGTTTTTGTTGCTTTTGTTGTTGGGTCTGCACTTACCTGGCGCCAATGATGACCGCCTGACGTTCGTTGCGCGTCACAAGCTGCTCATCATGTTCCGTCGCTGCCGTTGGCTTTATGGCCTGACCGATTGCGCGTTTGACAGATTCGAAAACCGAATGTGTTGCCGTCGGCTCTGTCGTTGACTGATAGATGGCGCTGCCATTACCATTGGTAGCGGCGCCCGGCAGCGAAATATAACCGCCTTCTGACTGTGGCATGTTTTGTTTTGTTTCGTTTGCTTTGTTTATTGCACTTTGCGTATGTATGTGTGTGTGTGTGTGTGTGTTTCTTTCGTTTGATGAGTTATGCTTGTGTGTGAGTATGAGTACTTTAAATTGCTTGCAGTATACTTAGCCTGCACGCTTGCCTGACAGCCTGACTATCTGTCTGTCTGTCTTTCTGCCTGGCTATTTTTCTATATTCTGTTTTGTTCCTCTTTGATGACTTCCGCTTGTGCTTGATTCGTATTCGTGCTTTACTGTTATTTGTTTATTGCATGCAATTATTATCCAAGAGAGCGAGCAAGACAAAGAGTTAAAAAGAGCGCAAGCATGCGAGAGCGTTGGCGTGTATGTATATGTGTGAGTGTGTATGAGTGTGTGCGGCAGGCAATTATGTTTAATTTTTGTTGTTTTTTTTTTACAATTTCAATCAATGTTTGTTTTATTTTGTATTTATACATATTTTTTATACATTTTCGCAATGTGATTCATCAAACGTCATCAAACAGCATTAACATGTTTATTCGTCATCATCATCATCAACATCATTATCAATATAATCATCATCAGCAGCAGCCGCAGGCAATGCATAAATTCATAATTTTATTTATACATGTTTTTGTTATTGTGTCGTTTAATTATTTATAGTTTAATGCATTGTTTTTATTTTTTTTTTTTTATTTATTTTACAACATTTTGTTTTTGTTTTGTTTGTTTGTTTGTTTTGCAGCGTCAGCGCAAAAAAAAACCAAAAATGAAAAGAAGTTGAAATTAAAATATAATAATTAAAGAATATACAAATGAAAATAATATAAATAAATTATGCTTTTTGTAAAAGTTATTATATAGAGTCAAATAAGCGCAAATTCGCAATGAAATCAGATATTACATAGTATAAAAGAAAATTAGAAAAAAAAGGTCGGAATTAAATCACAATAACAACATGCAAAGTACAAAGTACTTGAGATTACGCATACGCAGTTACATGCTTAGATACAACACTTGATAATCAACTACACAAAAGTACAACAATTGCATTACATTAACCCAGTTTATGCATGCTGGCATTGCTGCCCAGTGTGTGGCCACCGCAGGGGTCTCTTTCACACACACAAACATGAATTACTTATGAATTTTCATGCGCACATGCATAAATGTACACACAAATCTCTAAGTAGTTCAAAATCGAGTATATATGCATGCATGTGTATGTGTGTAATCATGGTTATAACAAAATTGTTTTATCTACGCCACTTTAATTGAAAATCAATCATTTACCCATCGCCCCCCACCACCCCACGATGCTCAAACTTGTCTAACAAGCTTATCAACCAATTATCATGCATGCCGATGACGCAGCGCCAAGGACAAGAACACACACAATCACTATTTGGTAGGGCCAATATGATAGACAACAAAACCTTATGAACAGATACACACACACACACACACACACACACAGACATACATCAACGCGAAACTCGTTTCTATATATACTTGTAACTAAAGTGGCAAAGCAGAGCAGCGAGCGAAGAAGAAGTGTAGAAAAATAATAATTTTGTTACATTTACAAAGTCGCAATTTGAAAATATATAACAGCGAAAACCCAAAGTCAGATTGAGGGCTTTATTGCACATAAAGGCAAATTCATAAATTATCAAAGTAATTTTCGCTGTTTATTTGCGCAATAATGCATAAAAAAACTTTTTACAACGAGAGACGAAAAAGTTTCAAAGTGACTGCGCAAAAACAACTTCCATTGTAAGCTTATTTCATAACTTGTCTTAAAACTCTCAAATAGGGCGTCCTCAAAAATAAATTATAATAATCATTCTTACACACACACACACACAGACACACTCGTTCACAATCATTTCACAGTCTCAGTTGTAAAGATAGACTCGTATCATAAATTTATCTCTCAAGAAAAGTAAATACCGTTTTAAAACTTATATATGATTCCTGACATGAGAGCATTTTTATTTGCGCACGTGGTCGCCCTACACACGCTTTTGATAAATATGCTTCAATGTAACAGTTTACACACTCTCTCTGCCTGGCAACACTCTCCCAGAGTGCTCTTCTTTTCCAACACTTTATTCTAATAACAAAACTATCGTTGAGTTGGTCTAATGGCCTCAACATCCTTGGATTGGTTTCATTTCTTTGTTGGTAGCATTTTCAGCATCCCTCATACTTTCAAGACATTAAAATGATATTGTAACCAACAATATAAACCCCCATTTATAATTTTTTTTAGCACAAAATAACGTCAACTAATGAACCAAAGATCGAAGCCAAATCAAGAGAACTTTCGGTTCTAGCATCTATGAACAACTCAAATAAACTTCCCTCTGCTACTCACATACAGTCGCTCACAGCTTAATTGGAACAGTTTTGTTCAGTACTTCACTACTGTTTTTCAAGCTTTAATTCACTTATGAGTGAAACTTTGGACAAAGTCCTGTAAAATGGGTGGTTTGCGTTCCCGCACGGTTATTGGAATGTATTTTCTATTAAAGTTGTTTTAACAAATGTATTCGTACGGTTATGGCAGCAGTCTGGCAAAGAACTGTCCATCATGGGCGCTACCACTGTATACCATTAGGGCAGAAAAATCGAAATTAATCATGCGTCATGTGATGAGATTCAAGAAAATAAATCCTGAGCAACAAATTAACATATAATTTCCATTTATGCAACATTAATTATACCATCAGCTTAATGAAAGCATTTTAGATAAAAGACGTTTCCAAATGATGATACTTTGCTTCATTTGAATTTTGTTAACTCAACTTATATAAAAGTGTAAGCAATTGCTTAAAATTGTGATGAATAAACATAAATATTTGAGTAGAATATTAACAAGTTCAAATATGAAAAAATAACTTGACAGTGAAAAGAAACGATTTACAAAGGCACATTGTCAATGCTAAACTAAGCATTCATTTTCTTTCAACTGCAAAATGTGCGACAGATGACTTTTATTTGTACAAATTATTTGCCAGATGCATGCAACAACACGACAAATCTGCGATTTCCACAGGAAAATTACCTAAAACGCGTTCATTTCAACGTCTTGAAATAAACAAGTCGCATTTTCTGCTGCATTGCATTGCTGATTAAACGTTGTTTAGAATCATGATTACAATAAGCAATTTGTGTGTGTGTGTGTGTGTGTGAAAAATATTTATATTTATATTAATATAAAAAGAGAGCACACGGCTTAGCTACAAAGGCACAACGACGCCACAGCAGGCCTGAAATTTTGTTATTATATTTATTGTGTTTTCAAATTGTTCGCTCGCTCAGTGTTGTTGTATACACAACAGCTTTGAAATTATAACGCGCGATGATTGTAGCGACGAGTGTCGCCGACATGTACTTTGCTGGCTGAGCAAATTGATGATAATCAAAGGGCGGGACAAAGACATTACTGCACTCAAATCCGCTGAATAAACTTGAGTATTGTAAATAAACTTTAATTTATTTAAAGAAAAAATATACAAAAACTGCAACGGTCATGATATTTGTATATTGTATTATATATATAACAAACAATATAAGTATAGTTTTTGCTCCAAGGGCAAAAGTAAATTCGCTGTTTGACTAATTGCTTATAATAAAATAAAAAGTAATTTTCTTGAATTGTAATTACGAAATCCATTTTGTTGGCAGTAATTATTGATGCCAAAACCGTATCAAATCAAAATGATTGACATTACGGCCAAGTCACACACACACACACACACGCAGGCAAATGCAGAACGTGTACGTGGCTTTGTGCAATAGAGAAATATAATTTTAGCATAATTTGTCAATAATTTCAAGGATGTCTAACGTCGTACATGCACAATACAATACACAGTATATCCTGTGCTGAGACAGTCTTTGTTATTGTTGGTATTTTGTGTTTTACTGTTGTGTTTTGTCGTTGATGACGATGTAAATATGTAAAAATTGCAGAATAGGCACAGGAAAATCACAAAAAAGGAAATGTCACGCTATGCCAGCCGCGAGCAAACACGTTAAGTGAGAGGCATATACAAACATTTATATATATATGAGAGTAAGAGGTGTTTTTGCCCACCTTCGAATGGCAAAGGAAATGAAAGGGAGAGCGAGATGGCAGACACATGCTACAGCAAACAAATCGAGTCGTGTTGAGTTGAGTTGAGTCAAGTGGAGTGTTGTATATGTGCATGTGCATGTGTCAGTGGCTGTGTGTGCAAAACTATGTAAGTATGTGTGTGTGTGTGTGTGTGTGTTTGGAGCTTAGTTGTTACGTGAACCGTGTTTGCCATCGATTTAAAAGTTATATAAAGTAGCGCACAAACAAACAAAGCACGAAATATAAAAATAAATAAAACTAATAAAAAGAGAACAAATTTAATACGCCAAAACAAAAGGATAGTCGATCAGGTCATGCCTACGCGTAAAATGACCAAAAAAAAAAAAAACACTAAACGCACCTTGTCGAAAAATATTCATGGTTCAAAAATCAACAACGTCAACAACAACAAAAATGCCAATTGAGGGTAAATAACGGTTTAATGGCATCCTAGAGACGACAACGTCGACGACGATGACAACAAAAACTAATGGCGGCGCCGACGATGGCCGAACAAACAATCGAGTGACCCATAGACTAACTTACAATTGTATGTGTGGCCCACTTTGAAAGGTCAGCCATGGCGACAGGTTAAATGCGGCAATGGCACAACAAACTGTATCAAAAGCAACCCTCATACAACAACTACAACACTTTCAGCAAAAACCCAACCAAACTAAACAAAAAGCCAACAACATCTGAAGTTGGAGGCCAAAACTAGCGCAGAAAAGTATGGCATTACGTCAGACCGGCTCGCATATGAACTGTTTGGCTCAAGCAAGACTTGGCATAGAGAAAATACAGTAGAAACAAAGGGTCATAGCACATAACAAAGAATGAGAACATTAAAAAAATTTGAAATCTAAAATAATTATTAAAGTAATGTTAAAAAATGGCATGCAAAAGCTGAAAAAAACCAAAACAAAATCATTAGCATAAGTACGCAAATAGTAGTAATCAACAATAGCAAAAATAATAACAACAAAAGCAACGACGGTGATGACACCAACACCAACACCCACAACACACAACAGACAACTACGAATTTAATTAAACTACTCAAAGCGTAACGAGCATGTGCTAATTAATGTAAATACATGTAACATGGATGCAAATGATACAAAAAAATGCAGGTGAGGGACACAAGCGCGTGAGCGAGCGGCCAAGTAAGTGAGTGAACAAGTGAGTGAGAGATGTGAAAGTTAAGAGCATGTAAGTATGTATAAATGTTGACATGTGTGTGTGTGTCAAAAAATAAAATAAAAGAGAAAAGAAGAGAAGAGAAAAGAAAGAAAAGTGCAGCGCAGCTCACCCGCACAAATGCAATGCGTTGCAGGCCAAAACGCAAGGGGGAAGAGACAAGGGCACATGCGCTTCTTTCGTTTGGCTTTTAACCATTATTATGTGTAAATATGCAAGTGCATTTGTATCTGTATGCGTTTTTATCTATGGACATGTATGTATGTTAATGAATAAGTATATATGTTACCAACAACGGCTCGCTGGCACCCTTGGCCATTTCCCCCCAACATTATTTCTTAATGCACTTTTATAATTTGGAAAAAAAAAATCGGAAAGTGCATTAAGAAATAATGTTGGGGGGAAATGGCCAAGGGTGCCAGCGAGCCGTTGTTGGTAACATATATACTTATTCATTAACATACATACATGTCCATAGATAAAAACGCATACAGATACAAATGCACTTGCATATTTACACATGGTTAAAAGCCAAACGAAAGAAGCGCATGTGCCCTTGTCTCTTCCCCCTTGCGTTTTGGCCTGCAACGCATTGCATTTGTGCGGGTGAGCTGCGCTGCACTTTTCTTTCTTTTCTCTTCTTTTCTCTTTTATTTTATTTTTTGACACACACACACATGTCAACATTTATACATACTTACATGCTCTTAACTTTCACATCTCTCACTCACTTGTTCACTCACTTACTTGGCCGCTCGCTCACGCGCTTGTGTCCCTCACCTGCATTTTTTTGTATCATTTGCATCCATGTTACATGTATTTACATTAATTAGCACATGCTCGTTACGCTTTGAGTAGTTTAATTAAATTCGTAGTTGTCTGTTGTGTGTTGTGGGTGTTGGTGTCATCACCGTCGTTGCTTTTGTTGTTATTATTTTTGCTATTGTTGATTACTACTATTTGCGTACTTATGCTAATGATTTTGTTTTGGTTTTTTTCAGCTTTTGCATGCCATTTTTTAACATTACTTTAATAATTATTTTAGATTTCAAATTTTTTTAATGTTCTCATTCTTTGTTATGTGCTATGACCCTTTGTTTCTACTGTATTTTCTCTATGCCAAGTCTTGCTTGGGCCAAACAGTTCATATGCGAGCCGGTCTGACGTAATGCCATACTTTTCTGCGCTAGTTTTGGCCTCCAACTTCAGATGTTGTTGGCTTTTTGTTTAGTTTGGTTGGGTTTTTGCTGAAAGTGTTGTAGTTGTTGTATGAGGGTTGCTTTTGATACAGTTTGTTGTGCCATTGCCGCATTTAACCTGTCGCCATGGCTGACCTTTCAAAGTGGGCCACACATACAATTGTAAGTTAGTCTATGGGTCACTCGATTGTTTGTTCGGCCATCGTCGGCGCCGCCATTAGTTTTTGTTGTCATCGTCGTCGACGTTGTCGTCTCTAGGATGCCATTAAACCGTTATTTACCCTCAATTGGCATTTTTGTTGTTGTTGACGTTGTTGATTTTTGAACCATGAATATTTTTCGACAAGGTGCGTTTAGTGTTTTTATTTTTTTTGGTCATTTTACGCGTAGGCATGACCTGATCGACTATCCTTTTGTTTTGGCGTATTAAATTTGTTCTCTTTTTATTAGTTTTATTTATTTTTATATTTCGTGCTTTGTTTGTTTGTGCGCTACTTTATATAACTTTTAAATCGATGGCAAACACGGTTCACGTAACAACTAAGCTCCAAACACACACACACACACACACACACACATACTTACATAGTTTTGCACACACAGCCACTGACACATGCACATGCACATATACAACACTCCACTTGACTCAACTCAACTCAACACGACTCGATTTGTTTGCTGTAGCATGTGTCTGCCATCTCGCTCTCCCTTTCATTTCCTTTGCCATTCGAAGGTGGGCAAAAACACCTCTTACTCTCATATATATATAAATGTTTGTATATGCCTCTCACTTAACGTGTTTGCTCGCGGCTGGCATAGCGTGACATTTCCTTTTTTGTGATTTTCCTGTGCCTATTCTGCAATTTTTACATATTTACATCGTCATCAACGACAAAACACAACAGTAAAACACAAAATACCAACAATAACAAAGACTGTCTCAGCACAGGATATACTGTGTATTGTATTGTGCATGTACGACGTTAGACATCCTTGAAATTATTGACAAATTATGCTAAAATTATATTTCTCTATTGCACAAAGCCACGTACACGTTCTGCATTTGCCTGCGTGTGTGTGTGTGTGTGTGACTTGGCCGTAATGTCAATCATTTTGATTTGATACGGTTTTGGCATCAATAATTACTGCCAACAAAATGGATTTCGTAATTACAATTCAAGAAAATTACTTTTTATTTTATTATAAGCAATTAGTCAAACAGCAAATTTACTTTTGCCCTTGGAGCAAAAACTTACTCATATTGTTTGTTATATATATAATACAATATACAAATATCATGACCGTTGCAGTTTTTGTTTATTTTTTCTTTAAATAAATTAAAGTTTATTTACAATACTCAAGTTTATTCAGCGGATTTGAGTGCAGTAATGTCTTTGTCCCGCCCTTTGATTATCATCAATTTGCTCAGCCAGCAAAGTACATGTCGGCGACACTCGTCGCTACAATCAACGCGCGTTATAATTTCAAAGCTGTTGTGTATACAACAACACTGAGCGAGCGAACAATTTGAAAACACAATAAATATAATAACAAAATTTCAGGCCTGCTGTGGCGTCGTTGTGCCTTTGTAGCTAAGCCGTGTGCTCTCTTTTTATATTAATATAAATATAAATATTTTTCACACACACACACACACACACAAATTGCTTATTGTAATCATGATTCTAAACAACGTTTAATCAGCAATGCAATGCAGCAGAAAATGCGACTTGTTTATTTCAAGACGTTGAAATGAACGCGTTTTAGGTAATTTTCCTGTGGAAATCGCAGATTTGTCGTGTTGTTGCATGCATCTGGCAAATAATTTGTACAAATAAAAGTCATCTGTCGCACATTTTGCAGTTGAAAGACAATGAATGCTTAGTTTAGCATTGACAATGTGCCTTTGTAAATCGTTTCTTTTCACTGTCAAGTAATTTTCTTATATTTGAACTTGTTAATATTTAACTCAAATATTTATGTTTATTCATAACAATTTTAAACAATTGCTTACACTTTTATATAAGTTGAGTTAACAAAATCCAAATGAAGCAAAGTATCATCATTTGGAAACGTCTTTTATCTAAAATGCTTTCATTAAGCTGATGGTATAATTAATGTTGCATAAATGGAAATTATATGTTAATTTGTTGCTCCAGGATTTATTTCTCTTGAAGGTGTGCATCACATGACGCATGATTAATTTCGATTTTTCTGCCCTAATGGTAAACAGTGGTAGCGCCCATGATGGACAGTTCTTTGCCAGACTGCTGGCATAACCGTACGAATACATTTGTTAATATAAAATACATTCCAATAAATGTGCGGGAACGCAAACCACCCATTTTACAGGACTTTGTCCAAAGTTTCACTCATAAGCGAATTAAAGCTTGAAAAACAGTAGTGAAGTACTGAACAAAACTGTTCCAATTAAGCTGTGAGCGGCTGTATGTGAGTAGCAGAGGGAAGTTTATTTGAGTTGTTCATAGATGCTAGAACCGAAAGTTCTCTTGATTTGGCTTCGATCTTTGGTTCATTAGTTGACGTAATTTTGTGCTGCAAAAATATTACTTGGCGTTTATATTGTTGGTTACAATATCATTTTAATGTCTTGAAAGTATGAGGGATGCTGAAAATGCTACCAACAAAGAAATGAAACCAATCCAAGGATGTTGAGGCCATTAGACCAACTCAACGATAGTTTTGTTATTAGAATAACGTGTTTGAAAAGAAGAGCACTCTAGGAGAGTGTTGCCAGGCAGAGAGAGTGTGTAAACTGTTACATTGAAGCATATTTATCAAAAGCGTGTGTAGGGCGACCACGTGCGCAAATAAAAATGCTCTCATGTCAGGAATCATATATAAGTTTTAAAACGGTATTTACTTTTCTTGAGAGATAAATTTATGATTCGATTCTATCTTTACAACTGAGACTGTGAGATGATTGTGAACGAGTGTGTTTTTGTGTGTGTGTGTAAGAATGATTATTATAATTTATTTTTGAGGACGCCCTTTTTGAGAGTTTTAAGACAAGTTATGAAATAAGCTTACAATGGAAGTTGTTTTTGCGCAGTCACTTTGAAACTTTTTCGTCTCTCGTTGTAAAAAGTTTTTTTAAGCATTATTGCGCAAATAAACAGCGAAAATTACTTTGATAATTTATGAATTTGACTTTATGTGCAATAAAGCCCTCAATCTGACTTTGGTTTTTCGCTGTTATATATTTTCAAACTGCGACTTTGTAAATGTAACAAAATTATTATTTTTCTACACTTCTTCTTCGCTCGCTGCTCTGCTTTGCCACTTTAGTTACAAGTATATATAGAAACGAGTTTCGCGTTGATGTATGTCTGTGTGTGTGTGTGTGTGTGTGTATCTGTTCATAAGGTTTTGTTGTCTATCATATTGGCCCTACCAAATAGTGATTGTGTGTGTTCTTGTCCTTGGCGCTGCGTCATCGGCATGCATGATAATTGGTTGATAAGCTTGTTAGACAAGTTTGAGCATCGTGGGGTGGTAGGGGGCGATGGGTAAATGATTGATTTTCAATTAAAGTGGCGTAGATAAAACAATTTTGTTATAACCATGATTACACACACACACATGCATGCATATATACTCGATTTTGAACTACTTAGAGATTTGTGTGTACATTTATGCATGTGCGCATGAAAATTCATAAGTAATTCATGTTTGTGTGTGTGAAAGAGACCCATGCGGTGGCCACACACTGGGCAGCAATGCCAGCATGCATAAACTGGGTTAATGTAATGCAATTGTTGTACTTTTGTGTAGTTGATTATCAAGTGTTGTATCTAAGCATGTAACTGCGTATGCGTAATCTCAAGTACTTTGTACTTTGCATGTTGTTATTGTGATTTAATTCCGACCTTTTTTTTCTAATTTTCTTTTATAATATGTAATATCTGATTTAATTGCGAATTTGCGCTTATTTGACTCTTGTGGTATATCGATTGCGCACATTTCATTGTTTTATTATTACAATAACTTTTACAAAAAGCATAATTTATTTATATTATTTTCATTTGTATATTCTTTAATTATTATATTTTAATTTCAACTTCTTTTCATTTTTGGTTTTTTTTTTGCGCTGACGCTGCAAAACAAACAAACAAACAAAACAAAAACAAAATGTTGTAAAATAAATAAAAAAAAAAAAAATAAAAACAATGCATTAAACTATAAATAATTAAACGACACAATAACAAAAACATGTATAAATAAAATTATGAATTTATGCATTGCCTGCGGCTGCTGCTGATGATGATTATATTGATAATGATGTTGATGATGATGATGACGAATAAACATGTTAATGCTGTTTGATGACGTTTGATGAATCACATTGCGAAAATGTATAAAAAATATGTATAAATACAAAATAAAACAAACATTGATTGAAATTGTAAAAAAAAAACAACAAAAATTAAACATAATTGCCTGCCGCACACACTCATACACACTCACACATATACATACACGCCAACGCTCTCGCATGCTTGCGCTCTTTTTAACTCTTTGTCTTGCTCGCTCTCTTGGATAATAATTGCATGCAATAAACAAATAACAGTAAAGCACGAATACGAATCAAGCACAAGCGGAAGTCATCAAAGAGGAACAAAACAGAATATAGAAAAATAGCCAGGCAGAAAGACAGACAGACAGATAGTCAGGCTGTCAGGCAAGCGTGCAGGCTAAGTATACTGCAAGCAATTTAAAGTACTCATACTCACACACAAGCATAACTCATCAAACGAAAGAAACACACACACACACACACACATACATACGCAAAGTGCAATAAACAAAGCAAACGAAACAAAACAAAACATGCCACAGTCAGAAGGCGGTTATATTTCGCTGCCGGGCGCCGCTACCAATGGTAATGGCAGCGCCATCTATCAGTCAACGACAGAGCCGACGGCAACACATTCGGTTTTCGAATCTGTCAAACGCGCAATCGGTCAGGCCATAAAGCCAACGGCAGCGACGGAACATGATGAGCAGCTTGTGACGCGCAACGAACGTCAGGCGGTCATCATTGGCGCCAGGTAAGTGCAGACCCAACAACAAAAGCAACAAAAACTAACCACAAAAAATATAATCAAAAGTACAAACAAATAAAAAAAAAACGTAAAAGGCGAAAATAATGAGCTTTTTTCTTGACTTAACATTTTTGCCGAAAATCAAGCTTTGTCTTTTATTGTGCGCATTTTTGTTCAGTGTATTTATGTGTATTAATTATTTACGTCAATTGTTTTCATTATTGTGCTCTTGTTGTTGTTGTTGTCGCTGTCCTAACATTAATATTGTCATTTGTCAATGGGTGCCAACGCATAAATGCAGCAAAACTATAATTTTGCATGATTTTGCATTTACTTGCGTTGCTCCACACATGCACACATACACACGCACACATACACAAGCAAACACACAACAATGCATACATAGAACTTTTACTTACGCGCTGCTGAAAGTTTTGTTATTTTCTTTGCTGATTTGAAAATTTTATAAATCATGACAAACTTTTTCTTAACTTTTCTGGTATATTGCATTGATTTCATTGCTGTTTGTTGATGTTGTAGTTGTTGGTTTTATTTACGTGCATTGCGGTGTCAATAAAGACAATATGTCAACTGCAGTTCAAGGTCAGAGTCCTTTATTTTTGTTTCTTTCATGTGTTTTTGTTGCACGAATGTGTTTTGTCAATAATATATTTATTTGCATTGGCAATAATTCCAAGCTGCAAATATTTTAGTCTCATTTCGAACACGGCGAACGACAGCAGTGACGGCGACCTATTCTATATTTCTATTTCTGGCGTAACTGTTCTGCTAACCAGAGTAATTTCACTTCATGCTAATGGTTGTGTTTTAATTAGCATTTCCTGCTGACTTTTTTTTTTATTGTTCACACATACACACACTGATTTAGTTCAATTAATATTCGTGCATACCAAATTGCTGAGCCAAGCAGCAACAACAACAACGCATCATTAGTCCAGCTCTTGTTTGTTGTTGTTGCGACTGCGATAAAGCTGAGGCACAAATCAGTAATTCAGTTTTCAGTGCTGTAACAAAAAGACAAAAACAAGAAAAGATGCAATAAATGCTATCTTAATCATACGCGTGTACAACTCATCATTCTCAGCCGAGCCGTCCGTTAGTTCAAGTCGTACTTTTACGCCACCGGTTAGCGCCGGTTTGCTACTAAATATTTCAAGATAAATTCAGCTTACAACAGGCATAAATAACAATTTCAGAAGGTACAATAATAATACAACAACAACAATAACGACGGCCTGCAAATATAATCAACAAACAAGAATAAATATTAAAATGTATTAACGATTTTCAGCTCATTGTCATTTTCATTCAGAGGCGTTGTGAGCGTTGTGAGTGCTTTGGTTTTGTTCGTTGGTCTTGATTCGTAAAACAAAATTCAATACAGAAACGTTTAAAGTCAAATTATTATAATATTCAATAACTTCCGTAATATTTCAATAAGGTGTTCACTAAGTTGTGTATCGTTGTAAAAGTGTAAAAGCGTGAAAAATTAGCACAGTTTGTTCTGAAGAAAAATTAGTAAGTAATTAAACTTGTGTAATTTTACACAATACACGCAGAAATACCATTGGTGTGACCATCATTTGTTTAGAACAACTGTTGGTATAGTTAAGTAGTAGCAATATGAAGTGTGTGTGGAATAGAATTTTTAATAGTTTAATTTTTCAATCGACCAATGGTGCTTTTCCGTGGCATAGTTTTCCTAGCTAGCTTTCCTTGCCAACAGACCAGCAATTGTCACCGAATGTTACTAAAGTGTTGAACAGCTGATTGTGTGCACTTTTACATGCTTGCAAGTGGAAAATTCTGATCTTGAAACTACACAAGCGCTTCGTTACTGTTCTTTGTGAACACCAACAATGTGTGTGTCTTTTACTGCTTAGTTTTACGTTTGTGTGTCTCTCTCAGCTTTGCACGTGTAATACGTAAAATACTTAAAATCTATATTTCTATGAATTTAAATAGTTGCCCGTTTTTTTTTTTTTTGGGTTAATTTTCTTTTTTCTTCCAAGCCAAAATAGTTGTTTTCCAGTCGGCAAGTAATAAGTATTGTATATAAAATAAAACGAAAGCCCTTTTATACTTATATTTAGACACATTTGTACATATGTATATAGATGAATATGTAATACTGTACATATTTCTATGTGTACACAGTGGTGGCACATGTCATGTTGTGCCTGTGTCGATTTGTCGGTTTGAGTGCCGTTTTTAGTTTTAATTTGTGCTTGGCGCCACTTGTTTACGCCAAAAAGACGTTTACCCCAAATGTCCTTGCGTGACTCACTTATTTACGTTTTACGTAACGTAAAAGCGCTCAATGAGTTCACGTTGACTTTCGTGCTCTTTCGTGCTTTACACTTGTCTTGTTCGTACGTTCGTTCGTTCGTTCGTTCGTTAGTACGTTGGTTTGCGCTCTTTCAACTGTTCGACGTTGCTTCGCTTACTGCGCTCTCTTACGCCGTCATGTCTTTGTTCAAAAGTAATGTTACTTTTGGCTTTGGTTAGTTGTGTTTATGCTGCGCTGAAGTTTTTTTTTCTTTTACCGACAAAATGTGTTATGAAAAGACAAATCAGATTTAAACGTATATAAGTTGCATATACACAGACACACATACACACACACACACACACACACGCGTGTGCGATAATATCTAATTACGTGTGCATGCATTTCAACATTGTATACCAACAACAGTTACCGAAATTATATTAGTGTCATTACCGTATTAAGCAACAACAAAGACAGAAAGAAATAAAGAAAGAAAGAGTAAAGTGTGTAAGGGGCGGGGGTGTGAGGTTGAGAGCGCACAAATTCATGCTCACGTTGCACCAAACAAATTTTGTAGTCACATTCCAAAAATAATTCAGTTAAATTTGTTGTTGTTGTTTTATTTGTGCGTTTTGCTTGTTTTTTTGTTCATTTTTTTTATTGTTTGTTCACTCATTAAAACACTCATGCCTTTGTCATATTTGTTTCTTCTTCTTCTACTACTTGTATAAAAGTTTTATTCCTCTTCTTCTACTACAACTTCTTCTATTGACATTATTTACTTTTATATAACAAAAAATAAACTTATAGAAAAGATTTTTTTTTTTTTTACTTGCGGTTTTTCTGTTGCCTTTAATAACATTATTAAAAGTTATAAAGTGCATGCAAAAATTGCAGAAACCCGTAAAAAAGAATTGTAATAAAAAAAGGAAATCTTTGAAGAAAAAACAAAAGAAAAGCAAAGCAAAGCCTTCTTCTTTTTCGTTTTTGCTTGCATGCTCATAGTATTTATTTCAGAGACCGGGACAAAATTGGTAAGACACTAAACACGAAGATGCCGTCAGCACCAATACACATTGCAGAGGAGGCACATCTGCTTGGGTAAGCGACAAAACTCCTCCCTACCAAACCGAACGAGTTCAAAAACAAAAGCAAAAAACAATAATTCCAAAAATAAATAAATAAATTTTCAAAGTGAAAAAACAAAAACAAAACAATGCATTTTACTCGTTTAAACAACACATTTACACAACTCAAATCACAAATCACAAAAAATAAAAAAAAAGCAGAAGTCCTTTTAAGCGAAATGATTTGTCAAACAAATCTTAACTGATTTTTTTGATTAAATTTTTAATTTAGGCACAAATCATTTCATATATATTTTTTTAACATTTTTTTTACATTTCTTTGACATTTTTTCTTTTTGTGATTTTATTTAAAAAACGTTAATTTTTTTTTTTTTTTCACATTTTTGGTTTTATTTAATATTATAGTAGGAAGTTAGCAACGATTTAGCAACTAAACTGCGATGAGCATCCAATATTAACTTGTAAACTGTATGTTTAAATTAAGACAAACTTGTATATTTTTTCATAGTTTTTTTTTATTGATTTTATTTAATTTTTATTATATTTTTATTTACGAATAAATTTGCATTTGAATTGTGTTGTAGTTATGCCATTAGCATAAAGTACGAGTATCTAAAACCCAACTAGTTTCAATATGAATTTAAGTTATTTTTATTTAAAATGTATACTTTTTTTCATACATATTTTTTTAACAATTAAACGCGTTTAATGCGTTTATAAACGAAATTTGTACGCCATAACTTTGTGCCTTAGTTGTATATACAAACAGTTAAACAAACAAACCAACAAACATATATACAAATACCTAAAATACAACTTATGATTTTCTTATAATTATTGTTATTGTATAACAGTTTTTGTATAACTAACATTTCATTAGAGTTGAGTCAAATTTATACAAAGCATTTCAATCCATTTCGCCTCAGCAGCACGATGCCCGTTGATCCCTTGGACGATATTGAATTGCGTTCGGTGCAATTGCAGTTCCCGAATGCGCGTGGCTCCATATTGGAGGCCTGTGAGCAACGTCGCGTGCCCACAGATAAGGGTGACATACATGTGGCCATACAGGGTGATACCTCAAAGCCGGCCATATTGACGTATCACGATTTGGGACTCAACTGTGCGTAATGATTGTTAAGATTGTTCGATTGTGCTAATGATGAAATGTTATTACTCTTCTAGATGTCACCAGTTTTGCGGGTTTCTTCAACTTTCCGGTTATGCGTGGCCTTTTGGAGAACTTTTGCGTTTATCATGTCACTGCGCCTGGTCAGGAGGAGGGTGCACCAACTTTGCCGGAAGAGTAAACGCATAAAACACACACACACACAAAAGTTATTGGCATTCATTTCAGTTTTATTACTTATACAGTTATGTCTATCCAACCATGGACGATTTGGCCGCACAGTTGCTTTTCGTGCTGTCGCATTTTGGCCTGAAGTCTGTGATTGGCTTTGGCGTTGGCGCTGGCGCCAATATATTGGCGCGTTTTGCTCACGTTAATCCGGACAAGGTTGGCGCATTGTGTCTCATCAATTGTGTATCAACGCAATCGGGCTGGATTGAATGGGGCTATCAGAGCTTCAATGCGCGTTTCTTGCGCACGAAGGGCATGACTCAGGGCGTTATCGATTACTTGATGTGGCATCATTTTGGTCGCAATCCGGAGGAGCGCAATCATGATTTGGTGCAAATGTATAAACAGCATTTTGAGCGTGGCGTTAATCCAACCAATTTGGCAATGTTCATAAATGCTTATATACATCGCAATGATTTGAATATTGCGCGCACACCACCAGGCACACCAGGCACGGAGCCATCGGCCACCACATTGAAAATGCCAGTGATCAATGTAACGGGCTCGTTGTCGCCACATGTCGATGATACGGTCACTTTCAATGGTCGTCTGGATCCGACAAATTCGTCATGGATGAAGGTTCTTAATGTCAAATTCATTTGTTATTGTACAAAATTCTTCATTTTCGTTTTATTTAAACTTGGATTTTCTTTGTTTTTGTTTCCGGTACGATGAACGTTATAGATTTCCGACTGTGCTATGGTATTGGAGGAGCAGCCGGCCAAGCTGGCTGAGGCCTTTCGGCTCTTCTTGCAGGGCGAAGGCTATGGTAAGTGTTGAAAATAGCTAAATTTGAAATTAGTGTTAGCGCCTATATTTCAACCAGTTAGTCTCTAAATACAATAACTAATCACATTTTCAAAAAAAACGGTACAAACACGACAACAGTAAAGTTACGTTTAAAATTAAAGTCTAGAATTGCAAAGTTAATCATACGTCTCTGAGTTCAAAAACAAATCAGATCAGATCAGATCAAAACAAATCAAAACAAATGAAACAATAATCAAATTCCGTGTGCAGTGCAGTGCAGTTCAGTTCAATACAAATTCAGTCAGTGCCAGTCAAAGAAATCAAAATCTTGTCTTCATGCATTATTCGATATTTTGGCAAATAAAATATATAATAACTCAATTGTTGAACTTCTTTTTTTCTAACTAAAAGCCAAACTACAACTCAGTACAAAAACATACGTATATGGTATACAGTTAAAGCTTTTTTCACGAACAGTTCTTAAAGACCGACGAATTTTAAAGGCATAGCGACATATCTATGCCCAGTACATTATGCCGTTATAATAGGGCTGTATAGAGCGCAGCATGCCATGGATCCCTGGTCCAATGGGCGAGAGGCTCGAGCAAATAAAATTAAATAGATTTTAATAATCTTAAATTCAGAAAAAACTACAGATTTATTCAAATGAAAGTATAACTAAGAGGGGAGCCCGTTTGACGAAGTTGCCACAGGCCCTAGATGGTTTAGTAACGCCACTGAGTGGAATTATGTCATCTCAAACGACACAAAGTTCAACAAACGATAAATTTCTCGTGAAAATATGTCTTTTGGTAAACGGTGAAGATATGATGTTATGTCATTTAAAAATTCAAGTTCCGATGATATCATGTTTCGATCTCTTTGACAGTTAAAGATCTTTCGTGGTCGTATAAGAATACCGGTAACGTGCGAGAGCTTTCACTGTATATGTGTATATATATCCACATAATTAATTAACATTCACAATCAGCCAATATCGCGTGCTCACAACTAACAGAACTAACATCAAAACCCTTTGCTGCTAAAAATCGTACTTGCATGTCAATTCAAGCAAGCGCTCTGTCAGCTCATTTACAGTCGTCCAATTTGTTGCGTTCACAACTGAACTGCGGCTGAACTGAACTGATCTGAGCTGAGCTGAATCAGCAGCGTGTCTGTCACCGTTACTTGCATTCATAACAAACATAAACCTTGCTTTATACTATTCGTACTCACCGCATACAATGCAGGTTATATAGACAAAGGCTCATATTATCATTATTAGTATTATGCAAACAAAAAACAAAACCAAAAACAATGAAAGAATAATATAAAAGCTTCACTTTTGCGTTTTGTGACGTAAGGCAACAAAACAAATAGTATACATTTTATACAAAATTAAGGAAAGAAAATCAGTAAAGGAACTATTTTCGGCTATGCCGAAACTTATATACTCTTGCAAGCATTATCCAAATTATTATTATTTAGACAAAAAAAAAAATAAAACAAACTCTAACAGTTTTGAGAAACATATAAGTTTTTAAAGAACTCATAATCAAAAAGAGCATCTTAAAGAAAGACATTGGAAACATACTGATCAACATTTTACAATCTTCAATCTCGTCTGCTAACAGGGAAATCTCATGTCCGATGCTTATAAAACTTTGCAATATAGTTAAGAACATTTAGACTTAAGAACGAAGGAAATCTATATGCTTCATTAGTCTGAGCTTCACCAATTCTTACAAACAAAGCCTAACTAATCATACCCACTATGATATGTCTGGACATCCAAAATTCAAATGTTTTCAATATGTTTAAAACTCTGTTAGGAGTTTGCACTTAAACAGACTGACGGATTTCAAATAACTCGTCTCGTCGCGCCTATCATGAATACATATACCTTATAAAGTCGTTGCTGACGCTTTCTGTGCGTAGCAAGTCACATGTCAAAGTTAATATGTCCTTGCAAGAGTATAAAAAGAGCGTAATTAACGCACAAACATTTCTCAGTTTTTCAACTACTTTTTGTATATGAAAACTTTATAAAAAAGATTTTAAAAAATATTGGCAAACGGAATTCGATTTAATAAAAAAAAACATTTATATACACACATGTATAATTGGCTTAAAAGTCTAAAACAAAAAAAAATACAAAATTATTTAATATTAAAATTTATAATGAACTCAAAATTCAATTTGTATTTGAAATGAAATGACATGAAATTTGGTTTAATAAACGAAATGAAAAGTTGTTGAAAATGAAGCGTTTCTCATTTATCGCCTTTTTTTTATTTTGTTGATGGGCCGTGTTTGAAAGCCTTAGTCATTAGCAAAGATACAGAAACAGTTGATAGAATAAAGCAGAAAAATGGGACTGTTTGTTTTAGTATGAAACACAATTTGTTTTTGAAAATAAGAACAAAGAAACAAAGAAATTTTTTCAAAATAGTTAAATCTTTTTATCATTTTTATTTCTTTTTCCTTTTTCTCTAACTCGGCAAAATGATGCTCATAAATAAACACGTTAAAAATAAAAAAAATGTAAAAAATAAAAAAAAATTACACACACACACCTTCCTGCTCTCTCTCTCTCTCTTCCTTTCTCTTTTACTCTCTTTTTTATTATTTATTTCACGCGCGACTCGTCCACATGACATGCATTTTTCTTTTCTTTCGCATCTCAAAAAATCATTAAAAAATTTAAAACAAAATGTCGCTTCAAAATATTTAATTTCCTCTAACGAAAATAATTTGAAAAATTTACTATTTAAACGACTTTTTTCATGTTTATTTAAACGACGTTAATTTATAATGGTATGTATATTTGTTCGAAAACAAACGCTGACCGCGCACACGCCCCGCTCCCCGCTCGCGCCAACGTATTGTATGTTATGCACAATCACATTCACGCAAAATTAGTTTCAGACAAAACTCAATAATTCTGTTTTATGAACTTATAATAATAATTATAAACCCATTGAACCGTAGTTGATTGAATGCTAATTTTAGCTAATAAACGTACAGATTTATTAATAATGAAAATAAATCAAACACATTTAATTGCTTAGTTTGACACAAAAAGTAGTTTCCTGTGCTTTAATTCATACAAATAGAACAAAAATATTGTAGTCAAAAAAACGCTTACGCAAATTACGCAACTTCTTCACTTTTTCTATAATAAAAAAAAAAGAAAACAAATTTTTTAATACTTTATTTGTATTTTTCCTTGTTTTTGTTTTTTTTTTTTAATACAATACACAATTTTATTGTTATTATTTAAATTATGTTTGTTTGTTTGTTTACTTTGTGGTTTTTTTTATATATTTTTTATATGTTTAGCTGTTGGTTCACTGCAAAAATTAGGACGCAAAATCTCAACGGCAAGTCGGAGCAGTTCCAGTCAGATTGAATTGTGTGTCCAATGATCAGCTTTATGAACAAAAGTATACACAGCTACAGTATATATCTCTATATAAATATGTACACGTCAACCAAACCATGTCGACACACACACTCACACACACACGACAGCACACATCTTCACATACCCAGAGAGACACACACACACGCAATTTTGTTACAGCATTAAATTGTATTTGTATTATCTTCAATATATTTTTATTATTTAAAAAAGAAATTTACTCTTTTGTGCGTTTCGAGTTTTTAGTAATATTATATTTTTATTTTTGTTTGTATTTAAATAAATAATAAGTTATAATTTTCTTAAAAAGAAACTTTATTTTATTTAACTTGTTGTCAGTCTGTACGAAGCGGCGTATACACAACACAAAAAATATTACGTATACGTCAATGTGCTGATTTTTATTTTATAGAATTATAATATTTTTTTTTTATTTACAATTAAAATATTAATTTCTTTTTTGTTATTATATAATTCTTGTTATTTGTTGTTTGCCCTCACAAGTACACACGCAATGCTTGAGGCTGCTTTACACGGCTGTATATGTAATGAAGCAAATCAATCAAGCAACACAGATATACATACATAAATAAATGACAAAAAACAAAAAATAAATTTCAATTACAAAAAAAAAAGAAAAAAAAGCAAAATAAAAAAACAAAAACAACCTTTTAATAAATTATTGCATTCCTGTAAGCTTTACGTGTGTTTATTAAATAAATCATAATAAATATTAATGAATGCAATTTATAAATAAATTATACAAATTTAAAACAATTTACAAATAAATGAAAATAAAAACAAAAATTTTTGGCAAAGCAAAACGTACACAAAATTCTTCTAATTTTGAGGCGTCAAGTTCTTGAAGCAAGAAGCAGCAGCAAATAGCGGACAAGTCCAGTGTAAAATGTAATTTTGAAGCATGCATCAACAAGTTTAGCATCATCATCATCTTCATCAGCTTTATCATAAATGCGACATCATCATGACGTTATCAAGCAAACCATCGTTAAAAAGCGAAAATGAAAAAAAAACCATAAACATCACTCAACTAACTAAATTATGTTCATCATTGACGACGCCCACGGAACGGCCGAGAACGTTTTTTCTTTCAAACATAACAGTTAAGCTTTTTTCCCTACCACCACTGAAAGGCATTTTAAGCAAAGAGGCACAGGATCAGCTCATCAACGATACATATCATCATTTAAAATGCACACAAACACACAGCAATACACATACACAGACATACACATACACATACACATACACTGCCAGCTATACAATACAATGAATAAATAAAACAACAACAACTACTACAAGAACAACAACAATAAGAAACATACGTCGGTTAACTGACTTTCTGTTGTATAAAACACTTTCAATCAACACACGTACAACTCTAGACACATGATCAAAATAACGTAACGTAAATAACAAAAGCAAAACTACTACTTCCAACCCCCTCCCCTCCACAATTGCGTAACGTGCGGGCAACAACAACAACAACGACTACGACAACAACTACAACAAAAAAATACATGATTTTGCAACAGCAACGCCTCTATCGACGCCAGCAAGCTCACCGTGCGGCACCAAATATCACACCTATTCATCGATATTCTTTGCCAATTTTCGGGAGCAACAATTGCAGGCAGCACAAGAACGTGAGCGTGAACGTGAGCATGATCGTGAACGACAGCGACATCGGCAATTGAGCATGCGTTTAAGCGGCAATCGTTTGCGTGAGACTGCCATCAACAACAACAACAACACCGTTGACAATAACGATGACGATATCGATAACGATGAGGCTCTCAACATTGATGATGGTGATGAGCACAATCGTGATGACTATGAGCACGAGACCACGGACAATGAGAATGGTGTCAATGCCAATGGCAATGGCAATCAAGCGTATGTGACCACGGATAGCTCGACTACGGGTACGCTCTATTTTGGCACACAAGCCAATAAAATACGTATCACTGAGAATCCACTGCCGGAGCCGATCAGCTCTTAGACGCGCACCTACCAATAAAATGGACACAACAAAATGCAAAAAATAAATAATAAATTAAAAACAAAAACCAAAACGAATCATATATTAGTCCTAATGTTGTTGTTATTGTACACAAAATTAAATTCAAAAAAATAGGAAAAAAAAACAAAAATAAAATTATTAATAACAGCAAAGCGTACATCACAAGCGCTAAGATGATGAGTCATTGCCGCATGCGCCGCCAGTGCAAAGCTTTGTGCAAGCCTAGCCAGCCAGCGCCATCTAGTTGTAGACTTTTGCTGAGCCGTGCTTAGCGAATAAATAACGAAGAGGAAGCAGAAGAAGTCACACAAAACGCGTTTACTACACTGATTTTGTTATAATTCAGTACACAATTGTTAAAAAAAAGTGAATAAAGCAAAACAATATTGAAAAAAGAAAAAAAAAACAACGCATACAATGAAGAAATTTTATACACTTTGTGCCTGAGAGAATTAAATAATACTTATATACATAAATACATAAATAAATTGTAACAGTTACCATTTTATTGATAATTTTTTCTAAAGTAAAAGAAAAAAGCAAAAAAAAAAAATGTAAGAATACATAGACACATATTAATTTAAGCATTGAGAGGCGTTAAGGAGTATGTGCTATTTTTTTGAATGCCACTGTTTTTTGATGAGCTTGCTTAGTTGTGAACAACAAATTATCTATTGTAAAAGAATAAAACAAACATATGTATTTGCTTATTGTTAATGAAGTGTTACAATGAAATCGAGTAATATAATAACCGAAAATTACATGAGATACTTTCGTACTCGTAGCATATCAAAAACACATACACAGTTTTTTAAAAACAAAAACTCACATAAAAATAAAATAAAAAATGATTTGATAAATACATAAATGAAAAAAAGTTATACAAACAAAATTGTTAAATAACAAAGTAAACACATAATAACTTTGGCTAAATAATAAAGGCAAATAAAATAATAATAAAAAAACCCAACTGTGAATTGAAGTAAATTAAAGATGGTTAAAGCAAAAATTTCAATGCGCTATCAAGACAAATAACTAAAAGAATATTAGGCTAAACACAAAAACACATTAATGATCGAAAAATAAAGCAAAGCAAAGCAATGTTGAAATCCAAACCAAATCAGTATACAAACTATAACAAGAGTTTTGCAACAAAAAAACATTTAGAAACCAAAAAAAAAAAAAAAAACAATTAAGATTCCATTCAATAAACGTTTTAGAAGCTTGAAGATTTTTGTGCGTTTTATTCATTTGTCAAATGTATTCAGTTTCTATTTTAAGATACTTCTTCTTAAAGTCTCTGAGATATAAAGTTATTCTGGGATCCGCCAAATCAAAATTTCTTTGGGATCAAATTTATACATTCGTTTTTTCAGGAACTTTTTAGAATTACAGGAATGTTAGGGATTTCTTACTTACTTGCTAGTTTGCGCGCTATTTGAAAAGCTGGCTGCGCCTTTTGGATGTTAATAATATTTTCGGATCTCTCCGAATTCTTTTAGCCTATGAGGTCGGAACTTTTTCTGAAACCTACATGCAATATGTCTTGAAAAATCAGATGAGATCTTTGTCGCATAAACATATTCCAAAATAGTGAGTTACAAACGAGTAACATTATACTAAATAGTGAATTCTTAATTGTGCTAAAGTTGTTGAATAATTTTGAACTTAGACTCATGATAAGTTCATTGTGCCAATTTCTTCTAGCTTTGTATTAAAGTATGGCGCCATATGCAAACGGCCTACCGCACACACACTCGACAAATATCATGTTACTAACTGGTGGCCAATGCAGCACAGGGAACTGAATGCCTGTAATAAGATATTATCGCAAACATCCTTGTCATGGTCGAAACGGCTTATTTTCCCTTATGTTTTGTTGCTGTCTTAAATATTGAAATTTGAGGAATTCGGGAAGAAGCAGCTGAAACAGTTGAAGCGCTTGCTGAAGTTCGAGTTGAAGTGAAGTTCGATATTCAAATTGAAGAAGCACCGAAGTCACTCAAAATTAATGCTTGAAATTTGCAATTCGCATTACAACTTCCGCTTACAGAGTTGTGTGCTCGTCCGTCAGGTGTAGCAACTTGTTATCCATAAATCAACGGCCTAACAACCAAACAGGCAATAAAAGATGCGTTTCCCTGAAATAGGCCTATAAAAATGTTCACTTACATAAGAGGTAATTCTCGAGAATGACTTTGTCAAATGTGCCAAAGTGTGGAATAGAGGGGACAGCGGCACACCTAACCAAGCTCAACTTTAACCCAATGGTTATGTATGGTAAGACTTTGCATACATTTTCACACGCTACTGCGGCGGCACTTGTAAGTTGATATTTTATATTTTGGCGCTATTTTTCTTTTTATTTGCCTCACTTATCGCATTTTTGTTTTGTTTATGGTTCATAATTATTCTATGTACATGTTTATACACATACATGTGCTTGGAATG
The DNA here is from genome assembly GCA_037044515.1 of Phortica magna. Lineage (NCBI taxonomy): Eukaryota > Metazoa > Arthropoda > Insecta > Diptera > Drosophilidae > Phortica > Phortica magna. The sequence continues at coordinate 47,675 of JBAMBP010001809.1, forward strand.
TGCGTGCGTGCGTGCGTGTGTGTGTGTGTATGTGTGTTAAGCTTGCTGTTGTAGGAAGTCTATAAGAAACAGAGCAGCACAAAACTAGCCGAACTTGACCGTTGATGAAACAGTTTATATATAATACACGTAAGTAAGTATAATAGTAATGACAACTTGAAGCGCTTAGTAGTCGTGAACCGGTTATGTGATTTATAGTTACGCACAAGCGTACAAATCCAATTAGATGGCAGTCAGCGCGGTCACTGCGGCTGCTGCTGCGGCTGCAGTCGCCGTCGCCATACGCAGTGCTATTTTCGTTGTTTTATGCATTATGTTGCGGCATGTTGGTGACGTTGACCACGAAGAAGAAGAGAGCTTTATTTTGGTTTGGCTTAGAGCGTTTTCAAAGGCGCTTGTTTACATCATTCCGGAACTCTCTCTGCATTGAGGAATGCGTCGAATTTTCAATTCAATTTACAAAATTTGTCGCCTATTGGAACTTTGTTGGGCTTCGTTGCTATTAAGCGCTTGATTACGTTGGAGCAAAAGGGCAGTTCGGTCATTCGACTGTGGCTTGTTTCACTCTTTCATACATTTCGATGCATTTCTTATTAAAATAACTCAACTCAAATGTATGTATGTCTGTCCGACCGACCGTCGTTCATAATGAGGTCGACGCGACAAATGCAAGAAAGCCAAAAAGTGGATGTGTGGCATTTGTGTTTATTATTAGCCATGCGCACAGCTTTCTGGCCAAATTGATCATCTGGCGCGTTTTGCGTTTGCTTTGATCGTTTGCAAATTGGAACACTCACGGCTTTTATGCCGTTTTCATTCTATTTTTATTTATTAGACATTTGTTGCTGTTGTTGTTATTGTTGTAATACTGCATTGTCATGTGTCGCACGTAATGGCTGACAGCGCGCAAAGGCGCAACTGTTCGACTGGACGTGTTGTAATGAGCATTTCAACTGAATTTCTCGATTCCCACGTTAAGTGGGAGCGATCGTTATCAATGCTTATGTCTGTCGAGCGTGTAAGGTTGCATCAAGGACGTTTGTTGTGGGTGCGCATATTTGTAGCCTTTTTTTATATTATATTTTACATAAATGTTTAGTTATAAGAATGCCTTAACTGATTGCAGGGTAATGAAATATTATGCTGATGTGATATCAAACGAAAAACGTTAATTTTTTAACTGAGAGTAATGTTAGCAATAATCTTTTAATTTTAAACAACAATCGTTCTACAACTGGGTAACTTTGCGACGCCTCATCTCATTGGACGTCACCAACCCTTTGACCAAATCGAATAATCAAGTTCAAGCCAAGATTCACAACGCTTTTCGTACGCGTCTTCGATTCGTTTCAGTTTGGCACTCTTTTCAGTTAAAGGGCCAATTATATCATGAGATGATTGGCGTAACTCGGCATATTTATATTGAAATGCTCTATCGGCAGCGCTAAAACAGATGAACTTCTTTTAGTGATTGATTGTTAGTCAAGGCACATTCCAAGTTGTATTTTTTCGGGCGAAACTTGTTTTTATGCAGAACTGTTCAAACGCCAAAACATTATAGTGAGTGTAACAACAACAACGAAACTAAAACAGTAATTGAGCGAAACAAGCAAAGCGATGATTAATTGGCGAAGGCATATGTCCATGTGGTGTGCACATATGTATGCATGTATGTATGTAAGCACATGAGATTCGACTCGCGTCGTTCGATTTGTTTGTCTTGTCTCTGGCCAACATTAACAACAACAACGAAGACATTATTATAACATTTAATCACAAGTTTTCTGTCTTTACAGACCAGAATGCGAATTATCATTGTTGGTTTACCCCAACGAATTATTTACTTATTGTTAGTATTCTGCACACTAAAAGATTGCTTACATACTATAGGTCGCATTTATTAGTATATTGATTATTATAAACCCTTTCATTTTAGATTTATTTATAAGCCCGAACCTAAGAGTCCAAGCAAACCATACACCAAACGTATTACTTTGAAAATGTTACTGTAGGAAGTACCAGAATCATGAAATTAGTTTTATAAAAAGTACCAATTTCCAAGTCTTAAATCGAAAAGAAACTAACGATACCTTAAATCACACAGACATTCAATTGCTTTTTATACTCTTGCAAAAAAGGTATTTAAAAACCAGTAAGGGAGCTATTTTCGGCTATGCCGAAACTTATATACTCTTGCAATTGTTATTAGGAAATCCTTTTATAATTTTCCAATAAGAATCATATACGCAGCCACGCCCATTTTCTTATTTGTCTTAAAGGAGGCAATGTAGTCAAACTTCACAACATTTTTCAATCTTGTGTCTCGTCTGTTCACAGAGAAGTGCCATTTTTAAGTTTTTAGTTGTATGGGCGGTACCACGCCCTTATGTCCGATTATTATAAAATTCTGGATTTTAGTCAGGCATTAATAAAAACACGTAATAGCAAAGTTTGGTTTGCTTATATTCAAGAACAAAAAAGTTTTTCTAACAAAAACTGTATTTTTAACCGATCGTTCCTATAGGAGCTATATGCTATAGTAACCTGATCTTGACCATTTTTACACAGTATCTTTGTTGATGTCAAAAATTTGTTTTTGTGCAAAATATTAAGTCGATAACTCCAAAAACACGCTGTTTTTTAAGCAAAAACATAATTTTTGACCGATCGTTCCTATGGGAGCTATATGCTATAGTCATCCGATCAAACTGAATTTTACATACCAAATACCTGCAAAGAGAAGAAAATTTTCTGCGTTTAAATTTTTTTGCTAACTATAAAACTCTGGCCGCAAATCGCATTGAAACAGACAGACAGACAGACGGACAGACGGACATCGTTATTTGAACTCGTCTCGTCGTGCTGATCAAGAATATATATACTTTATATAGTCGGAAATGTCTCCTTCACTGCGTTGCAAACTTCATGACAAAGTTAATATACTCTTTTTGCAAGAGTATAAAAAAACTTTATAAAGTATATATATTCTTGATCAGCACGACGAGACGAAATCATATAGCCATGTCCGTCTGCCCGTCTGATTCTGTGCAAACTCCTCCTAGAGTCTTAAACATATCATAAAAATGTTAACGCAGAAATTCTTCAAATATGTCCAGGCTTTGTTTATCTTAGAACTATTTTGATAAGACGACTAAAGCATATAGATTCCATAGGAATAATCGGTCACAAAAAGTTTTTTGCTGAAAAATGGCGTGTTTTTGGTATAGATATTGATAACATATAGTGCAAGAATAGTGAAGATCGGGCTATAGGA